>JARHVA010001138.1:130000-150000 GCA_037957365.1 Torreya grandis
ATCTATTTTTCATTTTTATTAAAAACTAGATTACCTAAGGAGATAAGTATATAATCTATCAATCCCAACTATTTATTATCTATCACATATCTAGTAATCACTTAGGTATCACTAATAATTCATTTCCACATTGAGAAGAACAATCCTAAAGATCCAAAATTTGAATTACCTCAAAGGATAAATCATTGATTAAATTATTAACACAATTTAAAGGTAAAATCATAGGTTTGGATGTGTTTAAATTCTTACATTAAATTGAACTCCAAGTTAGTATTACACAAGATTTCACACACTTTTCTAGTTTGGAGAACTACATTCAATTTGGCAATCCTTTTCAAAGTATTATAGATGTAGGAAATGATTAATAATAATGTGTGTTTGAGGTCATTTCAACCCTTAAACTTTACCTTTTAAACCTATTTTACATTTATATTGTAGTGAAAAATTAGGGTTTGAATAAAGGATAAGAATAACAGTTCTAATTAATTCAGGATCGAACACCTTTGCATGCACATCAAACCTTAGTAGTCATAGGTGTAATAACCATAAATACCATAAATTAGTAAAATAACACACAATATTCATACCCTAACGAATATTTATGTACTATGTAGTGCTCTAGTAAGTGTGTAAATATCAAAACTCACACATACACATGATTCTTTGTGAACTTTATTGATTATTGTACCTTTCACTAACATGCACATAATAGAAAAAAGATAAGTATTCAAATAATTTATTGGTTAAAAAATTTATAAGATGTAATAAATTACTAACATTCAACTAGTTAGACTAATATGTGTTTATTTATAGTACATATTAAAAACTATAAATCTTATATTACCTCTATCAAGTTTTTCTAGCATTATTCCAAAAGTAGTTAAAATAAGTACAAAGATATTTGTTTTCACTAAAATATCCATGAAATAATATATACATGGCATAGGTTTTATGACATGCCCATTTATGACACAATAAAATTTAGAGTCACTAATGATATAATAGATGCATAGGTAATGGGGTTAATTAGACATAGTAAGATAATTTCATGTGGAACCAACCACCCCAAAAAGGAAGAGATTTTGGTGGCAAGAATTTTGGAAGACTAGGTGACAAAAGACGTATGAAAATATTTCAAGGAGTTTGTTTTTAATGTGGTATAAAATATCATTATCAAATGGAATGTACCAAGTTCCTCAAGTTTCATCATTTCCATCATGGCCCAATAGATGAGTGAAAATATTACATGCTGAGTTAGATAAGTGACTTACCAATATCAAATTTAATGAATCATACATGTACAAGATAGCTGAAGGATGAGTACAAAATGACTTGATAAATATGCATGAATTTGAATGCATTATGCTTCATATATGTTAGAATTACAATGTTTAGATGTGGTCCAAAGACATTTAGGTTTGGAATGATCATAAAGTTGATAAATAAATGGGATTAAAAGTTTACTCAATAACCTAAGAGGGTGTTACACCTATTTTTGACAACTGTCTCTTTTTCTTAAAATTTGAGTATACTTAAATATATTTTACCATATTAATGACTTTATGTCATAAAATCTTAATGTGTTTATAAAGGTTTAAATCATTTGATTTAATTTTAAATTATGCATTAATATGTTAAATAATTATGATGAGAATCACATTTAATGAAAATTATACTTCAACATTAATAAGTGGTTTCAAAAGCATAAGGGTGATATAATAAAAATGCATCCAATACATATATGATTAAGATGTACATATTGATATTTATGAATAGTTTGACTTGGTAATTTGATAAGTGACATTGGTTAGCTCCTTTTTAATTTATAAATGATGTAATTTTTCCATTTATATAGATGTGTGAAGATCTTTGCATTATCTAGTTTGTTGTGTATGAGTAGGTTGATTAATTAAATATTGATATAATGATTGTTAAAATCTCTTTTGTGATTCATTGATTTGGTTTTCAAGATTCATAAAGGTTCCAATGATATGCTATTTTTATATCATCTCCAGTTCATTTAATATTTTTATATTATCCCATTTCATTCATGGAAATTATGATTATTTTGTGGATATATTAATATAATATGTTTTATTTAAATCAAAAATATATATTAAAACTATAAATATGGATGCCTAAATCTTACTTAAAATCAAAACCTAAGTAGTAAGTTTCTAAAGGGACACCATGACGCATATTTCCTAAGGTGGTGATATATAATGAATACATGAGTTATGAAGAGACTGGATTCAAAGTCAAGTTTTGAACTTAGCCAAAGTTAAATGGTAGTGACACCTAATACATTTTAATTGATATAGTGTAAATACAATTGATATTACTTTTTTTTTGAGATTTAATTGTGATTTATTTAAAGTGGAAATATCTTATTACATTTATAACATTGGTACAGGCATCAGATATTGATCATTAGTAGGAAATCTAGAAAACTATTGGTGTTGTTTAAATTTGGAATAAAGGATTAAGAGATAGCTAAACCATTAAGTAATAGAAAAGTTGATATTAATTTATATATATATATATATATATATATATATATATATATATATATATATACATATATATATATATATGTGTGTGTGTGTGTGTGTGTGTGTGTGTGTGTGTGTGTGTGTGTGTGTGTGTGTGTGTGTGTGTGTGTGTGTGTGTATATACATATATATATATATATATATATATATATATATATATATATATATATATACATATATATATATATATATATATATATATATATATATATATATATATATATATATATATATATATATATATATATATATACATATATATATATATATACACACACATATATATATATATACACACACACACATATATATATATATATACATATATATATATATATACATATATATATATATATATATACATATATATATATATACATACATATATATATATATATATATATATATATATATATATATATATATATACATATATATATATATATAGACACACACAAACACACACACACACACACACACACACACACACACACACACACATACACAAAATTAGTTATTTCTCACTCAGTTCATACAAAAGGGTGGTTTTTTGCATTTGGACAATCATTTAATAAAGATTTCAAGTAGAAGTGAAACTTTGTTACAAGGAAAATGAAAAAGATATAGGTTTAATGTTTTATACATCTAGTTTATTATAAACAATGTATGTTTATTTACCTCAGTAATAACTATTTCCATAAAAACTTGTCATTTTGTTCAAGATCAAATGGAAATATCAAGCATATATTTTTATGTTTTCTATATGGAATTATTTGAGTATTTTATGAATCTATTAGATGTCTGAGTTTGTTTTCAAAAAGGTTAAGATGGTTTTGGAAATTTGAAGATTTTTATGAAAAGGTTTTATATTTTATATTTTTTTAACTCTTTTAAGGTTTGATTTCTAGGTCAATAATCTCCACACAGATTATAGTTGCGAGATATGGATGTGTATTTTTTAACTTTTTAAGACCTTATTTTGTCAAATGACTCATGCATTAACTTTTTATAATATACATTTAAATATTGTTTTCTTTTCAAAGATAATTCTTTTAAAAATTATTCTAATATGCAAATATTGTATTATGTTTGTGTACAAAAAAAATGTTATTTTAGATTTGACAGCCAAAGGACTATCTCCATAGACTAGAAATTACATAATATGCTGACTATTGGATTGTCAATGTTACCCTGATCATTAGACCTAATAAAATGGTTTTTGAATTAGAATGAAATTTGATCTGTAATAATGATATTTTTTTCTTTAATATCCTTTAGTCTAAAAAATTAATTGAAGAAGGGATGGGTATAAATTCATGAAAAGGGACAAAGGTAGTTTGCATGATTGAATTTTTAATTTAAATGAGAAAGTTTAAAATATAGTGATAGAACATTTTCATATGAATTTTCATGTTGAATTTGTTTATCTACATATATTTAGTTTTTCTTATGAAGCTTAGATGGGTTTCAAATAGATTCAAAATGAGTAATTTGTGAAGAAACTATGACTTTTCTTGCAACTCATTTATATTCTAGTGTCCATTGATGGATTGCCTTGAATTTTGGTGGTCCTCATTCAATTCTATATTAGATTTAATTTTTTTCAACATATTATAATTGATATATGATGGAATAATTTTCATATACACTATCATTGAATTATGTTTATCAATATGAAACTTGTTGTGAAATTTTTTTGAAAGTTTGAATAGATAGAATAGTTATTTGGACATGCAAATATTTGGAAAATAGGTTGGGGAGATGCTGTTGAAATATAGAGACTAATTAATATATTTTTAATGATTATGAATTTATTTGATAACAATATAGTTACAATCAATTTGTGGTTGTTATTATAAATTAAGAACTTTGTTTAAATATATAAATTTATAGAACACAATGTTAGATGAATTTTTAAGCATGGCAGTAACTTAATATTTTTGTAATATATATCATTTTCATTATAAATATTTTATAAAATTACATGGAAATCCATACATAAATTAATGTTTTAGATATTCAAATTTATTTAAATTAATATAGTCCTTATTTTATTTGACATAGTTAAATGTTTATTTCAAATATTTTGCAATGATTAGCCTACCCCCACACCCCCTCTCCCCCCACCAGCCCCTCCCCCCCCACTATTTAGAGTTATATTTGGTCTATTATTATTTATGTTTGACCTTGAATTTATTAATGTCTTGAACATAAAATTAAGTTATAATATTTAACTAATTGAATTTTAAAAGTCAATGAAATTTAATAAATAACTAACTAAAGTTTGTTATAACTTATTTTCTTAAACCATCTCTTATGGAGATTGTTTAAATAGAGATCAATGTTTCATCACAAATAGAGGAACATCTAATAGTCATTCTGAAGACTCTGAGTTATTTTAAAGTCATTCATGTTTTTATTTTTTTGTGAAATATATTTAAAATAAATTTTTTTGTAGATATACCAATAATACATTCTCTAAAAACTAAGTTAGACATAATTATACCCAAATTTACTGTTCAGTTTATAAATCAGTTATCTAAAAGCAATTAAGTCTAATATCTTATGATGATTACATAAAATTAGCTATATGTGTAAAATTTTAAGTACATAACCCAAATAATAATAATTAAATCACCATGTGTGACACTTTTCTGATCTTTTCAAATTTTAATAGTTTACTTTTCAAAGAAAATTTTTAGATGAAAGCTGTTTCTCAATAAATCTTATTTGATGCTCTATTAATATGAATCTTGTTTTGAAACTAGTATTTTGTTGTTTCATATTTTTATTCTTTTATGTTTTTAGATTTAGTATTTTTAGTAAATTTTTTTTAGATTATTAATCATTTTTTTTAGTTCATTCATTTATTTTTTTGATTTAGTTTATTACAAGTTTAATTGTTTGCTTATATGTTTTTTTAATGGTTTCATATTTATAACTTTATTAACGTCTACATTATTAAGTAGAGTCTTAAATTTTAATTAATTTTATCTTTTAAATTGACTTTAGTTTGTTTCTAATTTTATCTAGGTGTTTGTTTTCTTTTCTTAGCGATTGTAGTTTATATTTATGTTGGTCCTGGTTAGTATTTATTAACATGCTTTATTTTTGTTTATACGTATTCACTACCCTGCATATAAGATAATACTTTTCAGCCATTTGAGTATTATGTCCTTCTAAGGATTTTATAACTTATAAGATTTGTTGTGTTACATATTTAATAATATAGGTTTATATATGAGTTGAGATTTATTAATATAATATTGAAGAAATGACTAGCATATTGGATCAAATAATATCTATACTTATATTCTTATTGTCATAATCGATATTGATGTTATGTTTGGTTGGTTAATATAAAATTTATTTAGATTTATTATATAATATATTAATCTACAAAACTTAAAAAAAATCCTTCTATGTATCTTTAGAATCAATTTTATTCATTATACCCTTACAATTAGACTAGTACAATTCTACCTTAACCTTAGTGATAGGTTAAAGGGTTGATTTGTTAACATGACATTTTTCACTGTCGATAAATTTAACAACTCTGATTGAGTATTTTTTAAAAAATAAATGTAATTCTTCATACAATTATTCTTTCTTATCTTTAATGATGCAAACTACTATAACTAGTTGCCATTTTTTTAGTTCATAGTTTTGTTAGCTAGTAGCCTAAATTTTGAATCTAGTTTAATAATTGTATATTTCTTGGCTATGGAAAACATCAATAAGATCACTTGAGAATATATTTAAATAAAAATATTAGTTAAAAATAAAGTATACCAAATTCTAACAGCATGATTTATGCTTTATTTGAAAGAAAATGAATCCATATGGGAATATTTGTTGCACTTTATTTGGAAATTAAATGAAATTCTTATTTTTTAGACCAAGCGATGAAATTTTATTCCTCTATTGGAGAAATAATTTACCTGATAATTATATTGAAATTATTTTTAAAATTGATATTTTTTACTTTACCTATGCCTTAAGATATTTTCACATTCAAAGAAAAAATCAATATCTTTATAAGATTTGCTCACTTGATCATGATATGCTCAAATGCAAAAGCTTATTTCCTTTATTGTTATAATTTGAACATAAATTTACTAAATAATTTTTAATTTTTTTTGTCTATGATCAAAACATGTCAATAGATTGTAAAAATAATTCTTAAGATTTAGCATACAGTTTAGATTCTACATCAAAATGCTATGATTTATAATAAAATATTGATTTTACATCATAGTTAGAATTAGAAAAAATTAATTCATTTTAAATACTTGATCAATCATCAAATAATTTCATTTATATTAATTATAATTAATTTGATAATGACAATCTTTTATTAGATATGACTATTCTTGTTAATAAGGAAGACGATGTTTTGAAAAGGTCTTAAACTGGAAAATATTGACTTAGATATGGAAATTTCCCTAGAATTAGGATATGATTAGTTTCTCATTAGAATTAATTATTCCAATTATGATTTTATTGCTCTTTATAACAATCTCATATCTAATTCAAATTATTATGATAACTATCTTATTGCTCTTAATTCAAAAGACTAAACTCAAGATGAAAATTCTAATCTCTTTAATGTTGGATTTAGTGTTATAACAAAGGAAAATAAATTTGAAGAGCTTGATGCTATCGATACTCAATTGAGCATTCAATTAATGGAAATTGAATATGAAAAGTTTGATTTCCCTAATTATCTAGATCATGATATGATATTAGGAAGTGAGTATGACACATTTAATTATTATTCTTTCCTAATATCAAAGTTAGAAGCTTTGATTAATAACTTAGATTATTAATGTTTTAAATTTTATGAATTTTCATAATTTGAAGCACTAAATCCAATTGAATATTTAAAACATGGAAATATTCAAAACTATCAATAAATATTAATATGGAAAATACATTTGAACAATCAAATTATGTTATTGATCGATATTTACTTTATCATAAAAATATTCATATTTTTTTAGATCACTCAAATAATATTTCATATAGAAGAAAATAACAAGAAAAAACTAAAACTACATATAGTCAAGATTCAATTTTACTTATTCAAGGTTATATGATATGTTTATCTTGTTGTCTCATGACTTTTAATGCATATAGTTTGATATACGATGAATTTATTCATGATAAAATTAATAACTTACATTATTATGGTAAGAAAATAAACCACATACTTTTTATTAAATTGTTCATTTTATGGATTAAACCTTATTTATTTACTTTTACTATCTTTTAGTATTGGTTTCTGCTTTGTCTTGTCTCACAATGAAATATTTTTGATGTCAATTAGCCATTTTGTTTCTCTTTAGTTTGTATATATTTTTTTGTTTTGATTTATTATTTTAATTTATTTTTATGTTTGTTTTATTTATTTTTGGTTTCTTTTATGGGTTTTATATTTTCTTTGGTTTAGATCAACTCTTGGTAACATTGGCTGAAATAATCATTATTTTGAAGGAAGAGTACAATGGAAGATGTCATGTCACTATAATTTTTTCAATTATGCTAAGATATTTGTACATTATAAGCTCAATTTTTTTAATTTTATGAATAAGTATAAATTTCTTAGAAATGAGTTATAAGCGTTACTGATTTTTAGAATTTGTATTTGAGGATTTTGCATTTGATTGTAAATCCAACCCAAATTTACTTATCTAATCTTTTATATTATTCATGCCATGATGGAAAAACATTTCATCCCTTAAATTTTTTATCATTATTAAATGGGTTCATGTATAGATGTATGAAAAATGACTGAACTTGGATAACATCCTAAAGTGATTTAGTTTTTAATAATAAATTTATTATTTCTACCAAATTTTCTTTCTAAAATCATATATCAAGGTCACTAGTGTTAAGCTTATTTTTGAAACCCCTCTCCTTTTTGATAATTTGAGTATACTTATATATGTTATACCATATTGATGACTTAGTTTCGTAAAATATAAAATTATTTACATGGGTCTAAGTCATTTGTTTTCATTTTGAATATCCATTCTTATGCTAAATAATTATAATGACTATCACATTTAATCAAATTTTTAATTCAATGTTAATAAGTAATTTCAAAACCATAAGCATCATATAATTAAAATACATTCATTATTTATATGATTAAGATGTGTAGATTAATATTTATGAATAGTTTGACTTGGTCATTTGAATAATGGCATTGGTTGGTTTCACTTTACCTTTTCCATCTATAATGATGAAGGTTTTCCATTAATATAGATGTATGAAGAGCTTTCCATTATCTAATTTTTTTGTGCATGAGCAGGTTGATCAATGAAGTGTTAATATAATGATTGTTTGAATCTCACTTTTGATTCATTTATTTATTTTTAAATATTCATAATGGTTCCAATGATATGTTTTTTTTATATCATCTCTAGTTCATATAATATTTTTATATTATCCCATTTTAGTCATGGAATTTAAGATTATTTAATGAATATGTTAATATGACATGTTTGATTTAGAGACAACATATACATCAACGCTATCATAATGAATGCCTAAAGCCTACCTAAAATCAAAAACTAAGTTCTAAACCTAAGGAATAAGTTGCCAAAGTGTCACTATGACATAAGTTTCCTAAGATAATGGATCTAAAGTTTATCATATACAATAAATGCATAAATTATGAAGAGCATTGGTTTGAATTCAATTTGTGAACTCAGCTAGAGTTTAACTAGTAGTGCTAAAAAATGCATTTTAGTTGATATAGTATAAATACAACTAATACAACTATTTGTTTGGAGATTTTAGTGGGATTTGTTTTAAGTGGAAATTTTTTATTACATTAATAACATTGGTACAAACATTAGATATTAATCATTAGTATGGATTTTAGAATAAAGATTGGTTTTTGTTAAATTTAGCAGAATGAGTGAGAGATAGTCTAACCATTAACTAAGAAATAATAGCTCTATTGATATAAGATAATTAATAGACATGCAGATGAAAGTAGTTATTACTCAATCGATTAATAGAAAAGTGTGTTTTTTTGCATTTGGACAACCATTTTTAAAGCTTTCAAATAGAAGTGGAGCTTTTCTATGAGGAAAAGGAAGAAGATAGAGGTTTTAGGTTTTGTGCATCTAGTTTATTACAAGCAAAATATGTTGATTTACCTCAATAGTAACTATTTCCATAAAAATGTTTCAGTTTTGTTTGAGCTCAAATATACATATCTAGCATATATTTTTGTGTTATCTGTAAGGTATTATTTGAGGATTTTATGAAATTCTTACATTTTTTAATATATTTTCAAAAAGGTTGAGATGGTTTAAGAGTTTTGAATATGTGCAAGTAAAGGTTTTGTATTTTAGAGAGCTATTAATTTTTTAATGTTTGTTTTATGGGTCAATAATTTCCATACAAATGATAGTGTTTTGAAGGAGGTTATGAAACATTTAAAAGTATCAAGAAATAATTTATGTTACTATTAGGTATTTATTTACTTGTCCTTTTGATTAAATCCATGAGATATTGATATGTGATTTTTAAGACCTTATTTTTTCAAAAGACATATATATTAACTTTAAATAATAGAGATTTATAGATTATTTATTTTTCAAAGAGAAAATTTGTTAAAATTGCTTATGTTGTGCAGAAAATATATTTTATTCACATAAAGAAAATTTTGCTATGTCAAATTTGTCATCCAACTAACCATCTCTACAAAAAATAAATTATACATAATATGACAATCATTTTAACATAAAATTTTACCTAATAATTAAACCTAATAAAATGGATTTTGAATCAAAATAAAAGTTTTTTTTTAGTCTTGATATTTTGCTTTTTTGAATCATTCAGTCTAAAAAATTATTAAAGAAGGGAAGGCTATAAATTTAGGAGAAGGCACATAGGTAGTTTGTATAATTGAGCTTCGAAGTTAAACAAGAAAATTTAGCATACATTATTAAAACATTTTCTTATGAATGGCCATGTTGAAGTTGTTTATCTAAATACATCTATTTTATCTTATGAAGTTTAGATGGGTATTAAATAGATGCAAGTTGAGTAATTTGTGAAGTAATTATCACTTTTAATGTAGCTCATTTGCATTCTAGTGTTCATAGATGGCTTGTGTTAAGTTTCGGTGGTCATCATTAAATTTGTTATCATCTTGAATTTTGGATGGATAGAGTTTAATGGATATATGATGGAATAAGTTTCATAGACACTATCATCTAACTCTATTGTTCAATATTAAACTTATTATTGTGAATAACTTTTGAATGTTTGAATAGACAAAATAGTTATTTGGACATACAGATATTTAGTACAGAGATTTGGGAGATATTATGGAAATAAAATAACAAATTAATATATTTTTAGTGATTTTGAAATTTTTCTATAACATTATAGTTACATTCAATTTGAGGTTGTTATTTCAAAGCAAGAACTTTGTTTAAATATATAAATTTATAGAAGATAAGGTTACATGAATTAGGATGCATGAAAGTAGCTTAATGTTTTTTAAATATATTTCATTTTTGTTATAAATAATTTATTGAATTACATGGAAATGAATATGGAAATCAACATTTTAGGTATTTAATTTTATTTAAATTTATATAGCCATTATTTTATTTGACATAGTTTAATTTTTAATTCAAATGTTTTACAATAATTAGGCCTTGTCCCCCACCAATTTAAAATTATATTTCATCTATAATTATTTAATTTTGATCTTAAGACTTTATTAAAGTTTGAAACATAAAATTAAGTTATAAAATTTAACTAGTCAATTAAAGTTAAAAAATAACTATCTAGTTAGTTATAACTTATTTTCTTAAACCATCTCTTGAGGAGATTGTTTAAAGTGAGATCAAGGTTACATCATAAATGGAGTAACATCTAACAGGTATTATAAGTAATCTAAGTTATTTTAGAGTTATTTATCTTTCTCTTTTTTGGTGCAACATCTCTGAGATGATACAAATTTTATAGATAGACCAATAATACATTCTTTGATGGTTAGATAACCTACTTAATCAGCATAGGTATATTCAAATTTACTATTTAGTTTATAAATTAATTTTTTGAAAGTGATTAAATCTAATATTTTATTATGATTACATAAATATAGTTATATGTGTCATCTTTTAAGTACTTAGCCTGAATAATAATGAGTATATCATCATGTGTGAAACTTTGTTAATCTTTTCAAATTGTAAGAGTTGTCTTTTAAAATTGTAAGAGTTGTCTTTTCAAATACACTTTGTACATAAAATTTAATTCTCAATAAATGTTATTATATTTTCTACTAAGATGACTCTTATTTCAAGACTTGTATTTTATTGTTTTGTATTTTTGTCCTTTTCTTTTCTTAGATTTAATAGTTTAGGTAAGTTTTGTTTAATTTTATATTTATATTTTTTGTTACTTTATTTAGTTCATTTATTTATTTTTATGATTTAATTTCTTTGAAGTTTAATATTTTTCTTATATGTTTTCTTTTTGTTATAGTTGCATGTTTCTATCTTTATTAACCTATAACTTATTAACTAGAGTCTTACAATTTAATTATTTTGAACTTCTAGATTGATTTTAGTTTATTTCAATTTTTGTAGGTGTTTTTTTTGTTCTAATTAATTGTTATAGTTTAGGTTTGTGTTGGTCTTGGTTAGGATTTCCGAACATGCTTTCTTGTTGTTTGTTCTTATTCACCACCTTGCAAATAAGATATTTTTTTTCAATAATCTGAATATTATGTCCTTCAAGGTATTACCTAACTCATAGGCTTTGCTCTTTCAGATAGGATAGATGACAACTTTATATATGATTTGAGATTGATTAATATAATATTAAAGAAATGATTAGCATATTAAGTTAAAGCATTATTTATAATTATATTATTATTGACATAATCAATACTAATGTTATGTTTGATTGATTTATATAAACAATAATTCAAACATATGATATAATACATTAATCAAGGCAATTTTTTTAAAAAACCATTTACACATCTATGGAATAAATTTTATTCTTTAGACCCTTATGATCAGACTGATATGATTCCACCTTCACCTCCATGATAAGCAAAAGGGTTGATTCGTTGACATGATATTTTTCACCATCGACAAAGTTGGTGACTCTACTTAGATTTTTGTTTTTTAAATCAAGTTTTTTTATTTATACATTTATTCATTGTTATCTTCAATGTTGTACAATTCCATAACTAGTTGTCAATTTTCATTTAATAATTTTATTAGCTGGTAGCCCAAATTTTGATTCTAGTTTAATAATTATTTCCTATTTAGTTATATGAAACATGGACAAGCTCACTCAAGAATGACTTTACATAAAAATCTTAATTGAGAATGAAGTATGCTAAAGTCTCTCAGCCTGTTTTATGCTTTCCTTATAAGAAAATGAATCCATAAGGGAATATTTATTGCACTTTCTTTAGAGATTAAATTAAATTCCTATATATTTTAGACTAAGTGGTGAAAATTTGTTCCTCGATTGGAAATTTTTATTGACCTAATAATTACATTGAAACTATTCAAAATAATGGGTATTTCCAACTTTAGTTCATTTTTAAGATTTACTCACATTTGAAGAAAAAATAAAGATTTTTTGGCTCAAAAATCATATGCTTAAATGCAAAAGATTCAATGATTTAATGTTAGAATTTGAACATAAATTTCCTAAAGCATTTTTTATCCTTTTTTGTCTATGATTAAATCATGCTATTGGATTATGAAAATGATTCTCAAGATTTAACACAAAATTTATATTCTTCATCAAAATGTTATGATTTAGAATAAAATATTGATTTTTCATAAGAATCAGAGCAATTTAAATCGTTTGATATACTTGATCAATCATCTAATAATGTCATTTATCTTAATTATAATTTATTTATTTATTGATTATCTTTAACTAGTAAAGATTATTCTTGTTAATAGGGAAGATGATGATGTTTTGAAATTTTTTGAATTATAAAAAACCTAACTGAGATATGAAAATTTCCTTAGAATTAGAATCAGATTATTTTCCAAATAGAATTAATTCATAGCCTTATGATTTTATTTCTCTCTATAACAATCTCATATCCTATTCAGATTCTTCAAATAACTATCTTATTGCTCTAAATTCAGAAGGCCAAACTCAAGATAAAAATTATGATCTATCTGATGTTGTATTTAGTGATATAATAATAAAAATAAATTTTAAAATATTGATGCTATGGAAACTAAATTAGGCATTCAATTGACAAAAATTAAATATGATAGTTTGATTTTCCTAATTGTCTAGATCATGATGCGATATTGGTAAGTAACTATGACATGTTTCATAAGTCTTATTTATTAATATAAAAGTCACATGATTTTTTTAATAACATAGATTATGCATGTTTTAAATTTTATGAAGTTATGAAGTTTGAAACAATAACTCCTAGTGGATATATGAAATATGAAAATATTTGAAACTATTCAATAAAAATCAATATAGATGATATATTTAAACAATCAAATTATGTTATTGATCTAGATTCCATTTATCCTAAAAATATTTATTTCTTGTTTAGATCACTTAGATAATCCCTCTTATACAATAAAAGAACAATAAATATAAAAAAACTACTTATAGTCATGATTTGATTCTACTTATTCAAGGTTATATGATATGTCTATCATGTTGTCTTGATATTTTTAAGGCTTATAGTTTGACATATGATAAATTTATTCATACTAAAAGCAATAGCTTACATTATTATGGTACTAAAATAAACCACATATCTTTTATTCAATTATTCCTTTTAAGGGTTAAATCTTATTTTTTTTACTTTTGTCATCTTTCAATATCGGTATATCCTTCATATTGTATCATAATGGAATATTTTTTTATGTCAGATTTTTTTTCTCTTAGTTTGTATAATTTTTTTTTTAATTTTTAATTTTTATTTCCTTTTCTATTTTATTACTTTATTTTTTATTTGTTATGTCTTTTCTATTTTTTTAGGTTCATATCAACTCTTGGTAACATTGGTTGAAGCATTCATTATTTTGAAGGAAGAGTACAAAGGAAGATATCATATCACTATAAGTTATTCAATTATGCTAAGTTATTTGTATATAATGTGCTTAGATTTTTATTTTATGATTAAACATATGTAGGTTATACATGATTTTTAAGCTTTATTAATTTTTAGAGTGTATACTTGAGGCTTTCACATTTGATTTTATATCTAGCCCAAATTTCCTTGCCTAATCTATCATATTTTTTATGTCATGTGAGATGAACATTTAATCCTTTAATAAGATATCATTATTACAGGGGTTTTTGCATAGTTGTTTGAGAAATGATTGAACCTAGATTGCACTCTTAAGCGATCTAATTTTTAATAGATAATTTATTATTCATACTGAATTTCCTTGCTGAAACTAGCTATCAAGGTTGCTAATGTTAAGTCTATATTTGACACAACACTATTTTTTTTGAAAATTTGACTAAACTTATATATTCTAATATATTGACAACTTAGTGTTGTAACATCTAAAACTATTTATGGGGGTCTAATTCATTTTTTCAGTTTGAATAGGTATTCTTATGTTAAATATTTATGATGATTGTGGTATTTATGAAATTTTTACTTGAACATTAATAAGTAGTTTTTAAATCATAAGATTGATATAATGAAAATACATTCAATACATACATGATTAGTATGTGCAGATTGATATTTATGAATAGTTTAACTAGGTCATTTGAGTAGTAACATTGGTTGGTGGCACTTTATATTTTTCATCTATAAATGATGCTAATTTTACATTAATAAAGATATATGAAGAGCTTTACATTATCTATTTTATAGTGTTGATAAATTTGATCAATGAAATGTTGATATAATGATTATTTGAATCTCTCATGTGATTTATTGTTTTGGTTTTCAATATTCATAAAGGTTCCAATGCTATGCTATTTTGATATCATCTCCAGTCCATATAATATTTTAATATTATCTCATTTCATTCATGGAATTTATGATTATTTTTTTAACATATTAATATGATATTTTGACTTAAGTGTAACATATATATTCAAATTATTTATATGAATGCTTAAAACCTACTTAAAACCAAAATGTAAGTGCTAAATCTAATGACTAAGTTGAAAAAGGGTCACCATGCCATGAATTTACTAAGATGATAGATATAACAATTATCATATATAATAAATGTATGAATTATGAAGAGCATGGGTTTGAAGTCAAGTTATAAACTTAGTCAAAGTTAATTAGCAGTGCCACTAAATAAGTTCTAATTGATATAGTGTAAATACAACTGATACAACTATTTATTTATAGATTTTGTTGTGATTTATTTAAAGCATTAATATTTTATTTCATTAATAAAAATTCTACGTGAATTAGATATTGACCATTAGTAGGAATTTTAGAACAAGGATTGGTGTTTGTTAAATTTAGTAGAAATGAGTAAGAGATAGTTGAACCACTAACTAAGTAATGGTAGAGTTGATAACATATAATTGAAAGAAATGTAGATGAAAGTAGTTATTTCTCACTTAGTTCATACAAAAGGGTGTTTTTTACATTTAGATCACCATTTTTTATAGATTTTAAGTAGAAGTAGACTCTATTGTGAGGAGAAGGAAGAAGGTAGACGTTTCAAGTTTTGTGCATCTTGTTTGTTATGAGAAATTTATGTTGATTTACCTTAGTAGTAATTATTTCCATAAAAGAGTTGTAGTTTTTCTTAGATCAAATGGAAATATTAAACATTTATTTGTGTGGTTTTCATGGCATTATCTCTATATTTTATTAAACTCATAGATGTCTAAGTTTGTTTTAAAAAAGGATGAGATGGTTTTAGATTTTTGAGTATGTAGATGAAAAGGTTTTGAATTTTAGAATTTTTTTAAGTCTTTAAGGTTTATTTTTGGGTACATAATTTCCATACACATCATAGTGTTTTTAATGAGTCTATGAAAAATTTGAAATTATCAATAAATAATTTATGTTACGTGTACATACATATTTTCTTAGCAATTTAACAAAATATGTGAGATATGAATATGTGATTTTTAAGACTTTACTTTATCAAATGACACCAGTATTAAATTTTTATAATACACATTTAAATATTATTTGTTTTTCAAAGATAAATCTATTAAAATTCCATTTGATATGTAAAAATTATACTTTTTCCACCTATAAAAAATATTTGATGTCAAATTTATCAGTGAAATGACCATCTTTATAGACCATAGTCGAATAAAATTTGACCATTAAACTTAATAAAATGGTTTTTGAATCAATACAAAATTTATTTTATACTCATGATTTTTTTATTTTTCAGATCCTTTAGTTTAAAAAAATTATTTGAAGAAGGGATGGGTATAAATTCATGAAAATGCACTTGGATAGTTTACACCATTGAGTTTCAAAGTTAAATGAGAAAATTTAACATATAGTGATATAACATTTTCATATGAATGTTCATGTTGAAGTTGTTTATCTACATAAATTTATTTTGTCTTACGAAGTTCATATGGGTTTTAAATGTATACACATTGAATAATTTGTGAAATAATTATCACTTTTCCTACAACTTGTTTGCATTTTAGTGTTCATAGATGGCTTATGTTAAAATTTAAGGGTCCTAATTCAAGTTTTTATTATCTTGCATTTTTGTTAGATTGAGTATAATGGATATACGATGGAATAATTTACATAGACACTATCATTGAAATATATTTGTCAATATTAAACTCATTGCTTTGAACAAAATTTTCAACTTCAAATAGACATAATATTTATTTGGACATGCAGATATTTGGTAAAGAGCTTTGGGAGATGTTATCAAAATATAATGAATTATTAATATATTTTTAGTGATTATGAATTTATTTGATAACATGATAGTTACATTCAATTTTTAGTTGTTATTCCAAAGAAAGAACTTTGTTTAAATATATAAATTTATAGAAGATAGGGTTACATAAATTTGGATGCATTCCAGTAACTTAATATTTCTTCAAAATATTTCATTTTGGTTATAAATAATTTATTGAATTACATGGAAATGCATATGGAAATTAACATTTTGGGTATTCGATTTTATATAAATTACTATAGCCATTATTTTTGTGACATAGTGGAATATTTAATTCAAATGTTTTGCAATGATTAGGCCCTCGACCCTTGCCCCCTCTGCCCCACCCATTTAGATTTTGTATATAATTATTTATGTTTGATCTTAAGACTTTATTAAGGTTTGAAACTTAAAATTAAGTTATAATATTTAAATAAAATATTTTTAAGAGTCAGTTACAATTAAAAAATACATAACTAAAGTTAGTTATAACTTATTTTATTAAACCATCTCTTTAGGAGATTGTTTAAAAGGAGATGAAAGTTATATCACAAATCGATTAAAATATAATACATATTATGAGGAATATGATTTATTTCAAATCCATTCATCTTTATTTTTTTCTATGTAACTTCTATAATATAGTAAAAGTTTTACAGATAGACCAATAATACATTCCTTGATTTTTAAGTAACCTAGTCAATTAGCACAGGTATATCCATGTTTACTATTCAATTTATAAATTAGTGATCTGGAAGAGATTATGTATAGTATAATATGATTATTTATGAAATATAGTCATATGTACATAATTAAAATTACTTATCATGAATAATAATTACTAAAACATCTAATATGACACTTTGTTTATATTTTCAAACTGTAAGAGTTGTCTTTTCAAAGACATTTTATACATAGAAGTTATTTCTCAATAAATATTATTATATTTTCTATTAAGATGACTCATGTTTCAAGACTTACATTGATAGTTTTATATTTTTGTACTTCTATTTTTTTTATAATTAATAGTTTAAGTAAGTTTTCATTAGCTTTAGATTTAGATTTTTAGTTAATTGGTTCAGTTTACTTATTTATTTTTATGATTTAGTTTCTTTGATGTTTAATAATTTGATTATATATTTTATTTTTATTATAGTTGAATATTTATAAATTTATTAATGTCTAAATTACTAACTAGGGTATTAAATTTTAATTAATTGTAAGTTTTAGATTGACTTTAGATTGTTTCTATTTTTGTCTAGGTGTTTGTTTACTTTTCATAGTTATTGTACTTTATTTTTGTGTTGGTCTTGGTTAGTATTTATTAACATCCTTTCTTATTGTTTATGATTATTCTCTACCCTACATATAAGATATTTATTTTAATCAATCTGATTATTATGTCCTTTAAGGGATTGACTAACTCATAGGCTTTACTCTTTCCGATACATTATATGACAATTTTATACATGATTTTAGATTAGTTAATATAATATAGAAGAAAAGATCAGCATATTAGATCAAAGTACTATTTATAAGCATTTTATTCTTGATATAATAGATAATAATGTTATATATGATTGGTTTATATAAAATTGATTTAGATTTGTTGTATAATATATTAATCCAGATAGAAATTAAAAAAAACCCTTATGCACAACTATGGAATAAATTTTATTTCTTAGAAACTTATGAGCAAACATGAACAATTTCACCTTAACCTTAGTGATAAGTGAAATGATTGATATGTTGACATGATATTCTTTAATTTCAACAAATTTGGTGTCTATGTTATAATTTTTTCTTAAAATATCAAGTTATTTTTCATACAATTACTCATTATTGTTTTTAATGTTGTACACTACCATATTTGGTTACCATTTTTCTTTAATAGTTTTATTAGCTGGTAGCCTAGATTTTGATTCAAGTTTAATAATGATTTCATTATTAGTTATGAAAAACATGGATGAGATCACTCGAGAATGGCTTTACATCAAAAACTTAATTGAAAATAAAATATACCAAAGTCTAATAACCTAGTTTATGCTTTCTTTAGAATGAAATAAATCCAAAGGGGAATATTTGTTCTGATTTATTTGGAAATTAAATGAAATTATTATTTATTTTAGACTAAGTGGTTAACTTTTCTTCCTCTATTAGAAAAATAATTTACTAAATAATTACATTAAAATTATTCAAAAAAATGGTATTGATGATTTTAGCTCAGCTTTAATATTTACTCACATTCAAAGACAAAATTAATATTTTTATAAGATTTAATCACTTGATCATGATATGTTCAAATGAAAAAGATTCTTTATTTTAATGTTACAATTTGAAAATAAATTTATTAAAGTGTTTTCTATCTTTTTTTGTATGATTCAATCATGTTAATGGATTATGAAAATGATTCTCAATATTTAGCATATAGTTTAGACTATTCATCAAAATGTTATGTGTTTCAAATTTTTAGGGTTTATCTATGTAAATCCTAAGTTAGATTAAAGGGTCAAGTTATCTAAATTAGTGAAATAATATATAATAAATAAAC
>JARHVA010001138.1:157500-212500 GCA_037957365.1 Torreya grandis
AGGGTTTAGCTATGTAAATCCTAAGTTATATTAAAGGGTTGAGTTGTCTAAATAAGTGAAATAAATAACCATTGATTTATTACAAAATTTTACTTGATTTGACTTTCTAAAAATAGTAATAAATATGTGCAAATAGAGACTTATCTAAAAAACAATTGCTGTAGAAGACCTGGTTGCTAAAAATTGGATTATGGACAAGTTTGAGTGTCATCAATAGGGTCCTTAGGTCATATTATTCACTATATGTAGGTCCCCACATATATATTTGTGTCATGTGGCTCTTGTGTCTTTAAAATGGTACTAGTGTCCTCTTTATAAAAAAATTCCTAATTTTTGGCAGCACCCACGCCTATGTTTATGGGTTTTATTCCTATGTGCATGAAATCTATAAATTTGTATTATGCCTAAAATAGTTTATTTAAGTTCAAACCCATAATCCTCCTTAAAAGTATGGCATGAGATGAAAATATGTGTTTATTAGTAGGATAGGTTTTACATCCTCAACACCTCGCTATGAATAAATTTGCCTACATACCGATACTCTGAGGAGGGATCAAGCCTGATGTAGTTTTCACACATAGTGTTTGGTGCAAGTGAATTCTATAATGATAGTGGTATTGAATGCCTTGAGTGTGATTAAGATTGAAAATCTATGAAATATGAGCTTAGGATAGTTATAGATGGTAATATTCAAAAGTAGAGTAGAATAGGGATTAATAACCTAGATTTTTCTCAACTTGTTTCTTATTTGAATAGGATTTTTGCATATATTTTCCATCTAGTGAATAAAGTTATAATATTATTGTATATATAGAGATTTTTAGATTGTACAGATTAAAAAATGTGCTTAAGCTAAAATTTAGAGAGTTATACATTTGAAAATATATCTATTTGAAAGAGTTAGGGAAAGGGACACTAACACCATGTTAGGGAAATTAGCACCATGTGGCTTAAGTTTCCTGAATATGGTGTTAGTTTTTAACTAACATGATGCTAGGCACAAAGGGATAGGATTTGGGAATTCAAGTCAGGGATTGTGTTTTGGCTGACTAGAAATGTTTGTGGTCCACATAATGGCTAGAAAAGTGTGGTAAATTCCCTAAGATATGTTTAAGGCTAAGTTAGGAATGGATTGTATCAAGCAACACTCTTAGTATTCAAATACCACTTTTAAGTGATCACATTAAGGTTTAAACAAAATATTAATTTTTCATCAAAATTAGAGAAATTAAATTCATTTGATCTACATAATCAATCATTTAATAATATCATTTATCCTAATTATGATTTATTTTCTATTGATGATATTTTATCAAAAAATGTTTCCTATTAAAAGGGAAGATAATGATGTTTTAAAAAGTTTTGAACAAGAAAATCTTGACTTAGATATGTGATTTTACTTAGAATTAGAATTTTATTATTTTACCAATATAATTTACTTCTTTCCTCATGTTTTTATTTCTCTTTATAACAACCTCATATATTTTTTAGATTCTTCATATAACTATCATATGTCTCTTAATTCAAAAGGCTACACTCGAAATTAAAATTTTGATCATTTTGATGCTAGATTTAGTGATATAAGAATAGAAAATAAATTATAAGATCTTAATGCTATAGATAATGGATTGGGCATTCAATTGTTATAAATTGAATATGAGAAGTTTTATTTTCCCAATTTTCTAAATCATGATGTGATGTTAGTGAGTATAACACATTTCATTATTATTCCTTCCTAATATCAAAGTCATAATATTTGATTAATAATAAATATAATGCATGTTTTAAATTTTAGGAATTTATGGAGTTTGAAATAATAAATACTATTGAATATATCAAAAATGAAAATATTAGAAACTATTTAATAAAAATCAATATGGAATATATATTTGAACAATCAACTTATGTTTTTTATTTATATTCCCTTTATCCTAAAAATCTTGATATCTTTTTAGATCACTTAGATAATCTTTCATATACAATACAAGATCAATAAGTACCTAAAACCACATATAGTCATGATTCAATTCTACTTATTCAAGGTATACAATATGTCTATCAAGTTGTCTTGCTACTTTTAAGGCTTATAGTTTAACTTATGATGAATTTATTCATACTGAAAGTAATAACTTACATTATGATGGTACTAAAATAAACCATATGCATTTTGTTTAATTCTTTTTTTTTAAGGGTTAAATATTATTTCTTTCCATTTGTTATCTTTTAGTATTGGATTATCCTTCATATTATATCGCAATGGAATATTTTTGATGTTTGTTAGTTGTTTTGTTTCTCTTTAGTTTGTATAAATTTTGTAGTTTTTATTTTGCTTTCTTTCTCCATTTGGTTGCTTTATTTTTATTTTCCTATATGTCTTTTCTATTTTATTTTTTTCATAACAACTATTAGTAACATTCGCTGAAACATGCACTATTTTGAAGGAAGAGTAAAAGGGAAGTTGTCATATTACTATAATTTTTTTTAATTATGATAAGATATTTGTACATGATAAGCACATATTTATATTTTATGGATAAGCATAAATTGATTATAAATGAGTTGTAAGCATTACTAATTTTTAGAATTTATATTTGATTGTATATCCAACCTAAATTTTTTTGCCTAATCTATAATATTCTTCGTGTCATGCTAGATGAACATTTCATCCCTTAATAATTTATCATTA
The DNA here is from genome assembly GCA_037957365.1 of Torreya grandis. Taxonomy (NCBI): domain Eukaryota; kingdom Viridiplantae; phylum Streptophyta; class Pinopsida; order Cupressales; family Taxaceae; genus Torreya; species Torreya grandis. The sequence continues at coordinate 160,187 of JARHVA010001138.1, forward strand.
TTAAAAGGATTTGTTCATATCTATTTGAGAAATGATTGAACATGGATCACACTCTTAACAGATTTATTTTTTTATAGTCAATTTATTATTGCTAACCAATTCACTTACTAAAACTAACAATCAAGGTTGTGAGTGTTAAGCCTATTTTTGACACCCCTTTATTTATTTCTAAAAGTTTGAGTATACTTATATACATTATACCCTATTGAAAACTTAGTCTCATAAAATCTAATATTGTTTATGGGGATTGAATTCATTTTATTTAATTTAGAATATACATGTTTATGTTAAATAATTATGATGATAGTCACATTTAATGAAATTTTTACTTGAACATTAATAAGTGATTTCGAAAGCATAAGTTTGATATAATGAAAATGCATTCAATAATTATATGATTAAGATGTGTAGATTGTTATTTATGAAAACTTTGACTTGGTCATTTGAGAAGTGATGTTGGTTGGTTGCACTTCACCTTTTTCATCTATAAAAGATGTAGTGTTTCCATTAATATAGATGTATGAAGATCTTTGCATTGTTTAGTTCATTATGCACGAGTAGGTTGATTAGTGAAATGTTGATATAATGATTATTTGAATCTCTCTTATGATTCGTAGGTTTGGTTTTCAAGATTCATAAAGGTTATAATGATATGTTATTTTGATATCATCTCTAGTTGATATAATATTTTCATATTATCTAATTTCATTCGTGGAATTTATGTTTATTTCATGAAGATATTAAAATGTTATGTTTGATGTAATTCCAACATATATATTAAAACTACTAATATGAATTCCTAAATCCTACTTAAAATCAAAACCTAAGTACCAAACCTAAAGACTAAGTTGTTAAAGGGTTAGTATGACATGAATTTTGTAAGGTGGTGGATGTAACTTTTATAATATGTAATGAATTCATGAGTTATGAAGAGCCTGGGTTTGAAGTCAAGTTTTGAAATTCACTAGAGTTACTGAGTGGTGCCACCAATACATTTAAATTGATATAGTTTAGATATAATTGATATGACTATTTGTTTTGATAATTCATTGGGATTTGTTTGAAGTGGCAAGATTGTATTGCATTAATAACATTGTTGCATGCATTAGATATTGATCATTAGTAGGGATCTTATAAAAAATATTGGTGTTTGTTAAATTTTGTAGAAATGAGTAAGAGATAACATAACCATTAACTAAATACTGGTAGAGTTGTTATAAATAACTAATATACATGTAGATGAAATTAGTTATTACTCAATTAATCCATAAAAAAGGATGATTTTTGCATTTGGATGGTCACTTTGTAGTGATTTCAATCGGAAGAAGAACTCTTTTTGGAGCAAAAGGAAGACGATAGAGGTTTCAATTTTTGTGCAACTAATTTATTATGATCAAGGTATGTTCATTTACCTCAGTGGTAATTATTTCCACAAAATAAATTGTAATTTTGTTTGATCTCAAATGAAAATATCAAGCATATATTTTTGTGTTGTATACATGGAATTATTTGAGAATTTTATGAAGCTTTTAAATGTCTATTTTTTTTTTTCAAAAAGTTTGAGATGGTTTTTGGAATTTTGAAGATGTGCATGGAGAGGCTTTGTATTTTGGAAGATAGTGTTTTTTAAAGAGGCCACAAAACATTTGAAATTATCAATAAATTACTTATGTTATTAATAGATATCTATTTGCTTGTCATTTTGACTAAAGTCCTAAGATATGGATATGTGATTTTTAAACATTACTTTGTCAAATAAACCCTACATTAAATTTTAATAATAGACATTTAAAGATTATTTTCTTTCCAAAGAGAGAATTTGTTAAAATTCCTTCTTCTATGCAAAAATTATATTTTTTTCACCTATAATTTTTTTTCTATGTCAAATTTGTTGAACAAATGACAATCTCTGTAGACCAAAAAATAAATAATATGACAACCATTTGAACATAAAATTTTACTTGAACATTAGACTTGATAAGATTATTTTTGAATCAGAATGAAAGGTTTTTTTTTTAAGTCATGATATTTTCATAATTCAGATCCTTCAGTTTAAAAAAACATTTTCATAAGCAATGGCTATAAATTCATGGAAAGGAACATGGGAAGTTCACATAATTCAATTTTGATGTTTAATGAGAAATTTTAACATACAATGCTAGAACATTTTCATATCAAGGGTCATGTTGAATCTATTTATGTACATAAAGTTATTTTGTCTCATGAAGATTATATGGGTTTGAAATGGATGCAAATTGAGTAAGTTGGGAAGGAATTATCACCTTTCCTTCAATTAATTTGCTTTCTAATGTTTATAAATAGCTTGTGTTAAATTTTAATGGTTTTCATTAAATTTTATATCATCTTTAATTTTTATTTGACATATATTCATAGATATACATATGGAATAAGTTTCATAGACACTATCATCAAACTCTATTTATAAATATTAAACTTGTTGTTGTCAATAAAGTTTTGAAGTTTGTATAGATCAAATAGCCATTTAGACATGTATATATTTGATAAAGAGTTGTGGGAGATGTTATGGAAATAAAATGTTTGATTAATATCTTTTTAGTGATTATGAAGTTGTTCTATAACATGATAATTATAGTCAATTTTGGGTTGTTATTCCAAAGCAAGAAATTTGTTTAAATATATAATATTATAGAAGATAGAGTTACATAAATTTAGATGCATGACAAAAAATTAAAATTTTTTTAATATATTTAATTTTGGTTATAAATATTTTATTTAATTACATGGAAATAAATATGTAAATTAACATTTTGGTTATTTTATTTTATTTAAATTGTTATAGATATTACTTTGTTTGTTATACTTGAACATTTACTTAAAATGTTTTGTAATGATTAGGTCCCCTACCCATTTAGAGTTATAATTGGTCTATAACTATTTATGTTTGATCTTAAGAGTTTATCAAACTCTTGAACTTAAAATTAAGTTATAACATTTAACTAATTGACATTTAATAATTAATTAAATTTAACAAATAACTAATTAATGTTATTTATAACTTATTTTCTTGAACTATCTCTCAAGGAGATTGTTGAAAAGGACATAAAGGTTACATCATAAAAGGATGAACATCTGATAGGTATTATTATGACTCTGAGTTATTTTAAATTTATTCATATTTCAATGTTTCTATGCAACATCTCTTAGATGATATGACTTTTGTAGATAAACCAATAATATATTTTCTAATAGTTAAGTGATCCACTCAATCACTATAGGTATATCTAGGTTTATGATTCAATTTATAAATCAATTATCTAAAAGTGATTAAGTCTAATCTCTTATGATAATTATAAAAAACAATCATATGTGTAGAACTCAAAGTACTTCAACTCAAATAATAATGATTATATCACCATGTGTGACACTATTGATCTTTTAAAACTATAACAGTTGACTTTTCAAATATATTTTGTACATATAAGTTGTTTCGTAATAAATATTATTTAATTTTCTACTAAGATGACTCTTGTTTCAGGACTCACATTTTACTATTTCATATTTATGTTCTTTTCTTTTTTGAGATTTAGTGTTTTTAGTATGTTTTATTTAGCTTAAAATTTAGATTATTAGTCAATTTGTTTAGTTCATTTATTTATTTAGTTTCTTTGAAGTTTAATATTTTAATTATATGTTCTCTTCTTATTATAGATGCATATTTATAACTTTATTGACATCTAACATACTAACTAGAGTCTTAATTTTTGATCCAAAAATTGAAAGATTTGGTTGAATGATAATTCAAGAAACAAGAACAACACAATTTAAATAATGCTATCTCTGAGAAGAGATGTCTTATTGATCAAATTTTCAGACCCAAACATATGCCTACATCTGAGAAGAGATGTTTGATCTCTATTTCAGGTTACATCTTAATTTATACATGTTTTTAAAGTGGGATAATGATGTGAAAGGTCACCAATCTTGAGGAAGATTAAGTGGTTCATCTTTCATTATTTAAAATAATACAAAATTCAAGGAATTACTATTTTTAGAAACTTACTATTTTTAGACTACACTACTAAAACTAAAATTATGGAAACTTTCATTATGTTTTTGGGGTTAAAATATATAGATAAGATATCAATGTCATCTCACTAAATTATCCTCATCATTATCTTTCCAACAGTTCAAATGGTGAGTCAATTAGAGCTACAATGCAAGAGTTATGGCTCTCAGAAGTTCTATCATCAATTGGGGTAGACCCGTCACCTGAGTTATCCCTTGAATTATTGCCTAGATCATTCCTTCCTCCTTGAGAAGCAATTGTCTCCATTGCATTAATATTTTTCATCAATTGTGGCAGTTGTATTTTGATTTTATTCCTGATGCATACTTGGAATGGACTTTGCTTTATTGAACTTTGCAGGGCCTGATTGTTCACCATTTTTATCTGACCATCAGTCTATGGATGGAAGGCCATGAAATTATTTAGATTTTTATCTATTTTCTTATATTTTTGTGTTATTTGTGTATTCAAAGCTACAATATCAGCCCTTTTGGATTCTTGTGGCTTGACCACCATGAGAAAAAATTTCTTAGCACTAATCATAGAGATAGATGTAGAAGGTGGTACCTCTGGTACCCTGTAGTGGCATGTTTCAAGAGTGAGAGTGATCTTTTGAGTTCTTGATTCATAGATGCCATGTCAATCATACATGAATGGCTGACCAAAGAGTACATCGCAAACATCTAGATTGACCACATCACATAAGACCTCATCTTGGAAAGGTTTTATTGCATATGAGAGAAGACATTGGTGGGTACCATAGAGGTTTCTCCCTAGACTCAACCATCCAATAATGTATGGCTTTAGGTGAGGCTTGATGGATAGATTTAAGATTTTCACAACATTAGTAGAGATTAAATTCTTTTGACTTCCACTATCAAGAATAAAAGGAAGAAGCTTACCTTTCACCTATAATTTAGAGTGAAACAACCTTTCCTTGTTTTATAGCCTCTCTTCATGGGTCTATGATGAAGCAATAATGGCTTCAAGCTCAGCATCTATAATCTCTTCTTCAACCTCTTCAACTGTAGGGTATGTATGAGGTAGAGCAATGGATGTTGAGGATTGTGACTTAGAAAGCAGGGACTTGATGGCTTGGCATTCTTCTTTGGAGTGAGTTCTAGATTTGTGATAATCACACCACTTCCCAATTTTTTCTTCCTTTTTATTCTAATTTTGGCCTCATATTTTACCTTCTTTATCACTTTTTCATTTTTAAGGCTGACTCTTCATATTTATTCTTCCATGCTTCTGCTCAATCTTCACTACAAACTTGTATGCCTCACTGAGGGTTTCCAAATTGAAGAGTTTTATTTCTCCCCATATGTACCATTGTAGTCCACCATGATATTTGAGAAACTTATGTTTCTCACATTCTTGGATGCCTTATCTCATAGATAGAGAATGAAAAATGTCAGTTTAATCTTAAACATACTGTTCCTTACCTTCACGAAGTTATTGCCACTCTATATACAGATCGTCATATGCTCTAATGGGGTAGTATTCTTCCTTTATAGCTTCTATGAAATCATCCTAGGTAGGTTCCACCTTAAGTCTAATATCATCTGCACTGAATCTCTTTTTGTACACTTCTCACCAATTTTTGATAGGCAATGATGCTTTCAAAAGAGCAAAAGTGATCTTCTCTTTATCGATGAATTTATTTATAAAAAAAGATGACAATTCATCCAACCAATTTTATACTATATTATCATTTATTTTGCCTTCAAATATAGGGATATTAAAATTCACCTAAACCTTGGATGTTGTTGGGGCACTGAAAGGATGTGGGGGTGTAGATGAGGAGCTAGAATTTCTCATTGAGATTTGTTGGAGAATTTGAGTGATTTGTTGTAGCATCTGCAGTTGATACTGTTGGAGGTATTCATTCACCATTTCCTTGAAAGGAGCAGATGTCTCAGTGTTTTTTGCCATTTGAAGTCATTTGGAGTGAATAGGTGGATAGTCTATTGGTTCTATTTTTCACCCAAGCTTCTTGTAATCTGATCTTATCCTCAGGATCATACACTCTAAAGACAAACTACTCTGATACCACTGATCCAAAACTTGAAAGCTTTAGTTGAAATATAATACAAGAAATAAGAACACCATAATTCAAATAATGTTATCTCTGAGAAGAGATGTCTTATTGATCAAATTTACAGACTTAAACATATGTCTATCTTTGAGAATATATGTTTGATCTCTATTTTAGGTTACATCTTAATTTATACATGTTTTGAAAGTGGACAGAGGATGTGGAAGGTCACCAATATTGAGAGAGATTAAGTGGTTCGACTTCCATGATTTATAATAATATAAAATTTGAAGAATTACTATTTTTAAAAACTTACTATTTTTAGATCGCACTACTAAAATTAAAAATTGAGGCACTTTCATTGAGTTTTTATGGTCAAAATATATTGAATAGATCTCCATTCCATTTCACCACATTCTCCTCATTATTAGCTTTTCAACAGTTCAAATGGCGAGTCAATTGGAGATATGGTGCAAAAGTTATGGCTCCCAGAAGTTCCATCATCAATTGGGATGGACCAGTCACCCGAATTGTTGCCTGAATTGTTGCCCGGATCAAGTTTTGATTAATTTTAACTTTTACATTAACTTTAGTTTGTTTCTATTTTTTTTAGGTGTTTTTTAAATTTTGTTAATTGTCTTATTTAATATTTGTGTTGGACTTGGTTAGTATTTCTTAACACAATTTCTTGTTGTCTATGATTATTCAGTAGCATGCATTTAAGATATTCCTTTTCAACAATCTGAGTATCATATGATTCAAGGGATTGCCTAACTCATAAGCTTTGCTCTGTCAAATATGTCAAGCGATTAATTTATACATGATTTGATATTGATAATAGAATATTGAAGAAATGATTAACATATTGGATCAAAGCATTATTTATAATTATATTCTTATTGACATAATCGGTACTAATGTTATGTTTGATTGGTTTATATAAACTTGATTTAGATTTATCAAATAATATATTAATACATAAAACTTTAAAAAAATATTTATCTACATATTTGTAATCAATTTTATTCCTTATACCCTTATGATTAGATTGGTATGATTCCACTTTAACCTTTAAGATTGGCAAAATAGTTGACTCATTGACGTGACATGTTTTTCCATTAATAGAGAGTGCATAGTTTTAGCAAAAAAACATTTGGGAAACTAACCCAATATGGGGGCATGACATGTGCAAAGCCTTATGTGCAAGATTGGGATGCATTTTTTTTAGTGGAAATATACCAAGTCCTATTTTTTACCAAAATCATACTCTAGGGTATGTTAATAATAAGTAAATGCTAAAAATAATTGCATAATTGAAATGTAGCATGTAACAAATTGCATGTAAGCTTAGATCTTCCCTAGTAGTTGAAAATAGAAAAAAAAAAATGATTTGAAAAGAAAAGACATATATATATATATATATATATATATATATATATATATATATATATATATATATATATATATATATATATATATATAACATTCGCACTTAAACAAAATGTTAGGATTTTGAGATTTCATAGTGGTCTCGAAATGATGAATTAGCTTTGCGTGAAATCTTGAGTGTTGTTTGTGCAACAATTTATTCGGCACTTGTTTTGTTGTCATCAAATATGACATTGATGGATTCAATTATTGAATATATCCTTGTACTAATGACCAAATAATATGTTCAACTGTGTCAGATCTGTATTGTAACCTATTTATAAATTTGGATTTGTAGGTTCAAGGTCACCACTTTATGAAATGCAGTCCTATGTTTTTTGGAAGAATGTTTGAATTGATGTATTCATCAATTATTTTGACTTATTTCACCTCCAATGCACAATTTAAAAAAAAAATAGACTGATGGTTAAGTAATCATAAGGGAGTTGCTAGTATGTATATCTTGAAAATTACGAATTATATTATATGTAGTTATATTGTTTTCTATATGGAATCTTGAGTAAAGGCTTCAACCCCTCATAAGTGATAATAAAATTACACAAACAATTATATAAACCCTCTTTTGTTACAATTAGATGATAGCATAATAAATCAAAGATAAGAACAATGAATTTTGGTTCAATGTGCATGCTCTTCTCAAATGTAACAAAGGATTTGATCTATGAAGTATCCAACTTAGGGAAGGTTCTCTAGTCAATTGCCGTGTAAATTATACTTGTGAGATGACTAGGAAATATTTATATACATTTGATCCTTTAAGACATGACACATTATATAGCTGACAATGTAAAATAGTAATGATCGAAATCAAAGATATAAGAAATCAGAGCAAAGCAAAAGGACCCACAAAAAGAAACATAATACTATAAAAAGTAATAGTAGATCCTCTTTGAAGAACTGTTGCATTTCCTACGAAACAACAGTTGCCAATCAGTATTAGTGGATAACCAATTCTATTTGTGATCCAGATCTACTCTTAGAACATTAGTTTTTACTAGCAATAGAGAATTCCTTTGGTTCATTTTATTGAACAACGAATGATTAATTATGAGTTCAAATTCATCAGTCTTCGGCATTTGAAAAGTTTAGAGTACAGAGACGTTCAGTCGCTAAAATAGATTATAGACTAAATAAGTGGTACTTTATCTGGTCTAAACAGAAAAGCATGAGCTCCCAGCCTTCTCGTCGTTGGGTTAATACCTTACCATTTGCTCTAAACCATGCACAATAATGTTTAATATAAATAAAATTAATCGAAATTAATTAATGTTGAAATTTGAATGTGGCTACAAGGTCGGCTCCTCCAAACCTATTGAGCATAAGTTATCGGCGTGTCAGGATTATTGAATTTAAAGGTCGTGGTATTTAACACATTTTGGGTGATTTTGAATCTTAAACCCGAGAAATTCAATGGTTTTTAGCCAATAATTTACTTTCATGCATGGTGACCAATCATAGAGTAGTATTCCATGTCTAATATTTTATACCAGAAAACAGCGATGCCTTCTCAATAGGAGAACAAAGATAATTGAATGAATTGCCTAACTTCAATATGAATGATTCGAGGAATACTTTGATATTCTATAAATGTTTGTGCAGATCGTTTTCCTGTATAGTGGATAAAAGACGGGATCTCTGTTTATTTCCCAATTATTCCGTATTTTTATTTATAGTATGCTCAGTAGACGACCACATACTGCTGAAACCTGCATCTCAAATTTTAGGAGAAGCGTTATTTTTCAAAACACTAAATAAATCTATTGTTGAAGAAGAGAGTAGACGGATAGCCCAGATTGATTTTGTTGCGATTGTAAAATATTTATGCTGGAACGATCTTTAAGATCGCCCTTACAGTAAAGATTATAGAAAATTAAGTCTATCTATATGACAAAATCTGCATCCTCCATAGAACTATTTGGTGGCATCCGCCGTCGTCGTCGTCGTTATTCTTCCCTTGTCAAGATAAAAAAGTTTAAAAGTTAAATATATTATAAAATGGTTTGTATGGGCCTTCATCCATGTTGGAAATAATTATGGACTTTAGTTTGGGAATTGTCTATCCTTCAATGTTTCCAAGCCATTTATTTTTGCACCACGTCATTAAGAAAAGAAATATATATATATATGTCTTTATTTATAAGTTGCATGATTGTAACAAGATTTGAACTTGGTTATTCATATATAAATATAAATATTAATTTTAAATATAATAATATCTTTTAAAGATACATTTATAGAGACTAATTGATATATATTATTTGTAATTGAAAGATAATTTAAAATATATTATTTTAGTGTTAAAATTTATTAACTCACAAAAAATTTATTAAAAATAACTTTTTTTTTTGAAAAAAACTTAGTTATATATTATCTATAATTAATTTATGATTATGTTTTAAGAAAAAAGAGCATTTTAAGGAAGACAAGTGAAAACACGATTCATTTAATTAAAACTATATATCAATTATGTGAAAATAATTATTGATAAAGATGATCACTTGAATCTAACAATTGATCAAGAGCAAAAATCGAAGAGATTGTTTCAGTTGGAATAAAAATAAATACGGAATCCAAATTTTGAAATGTAAAATCAATTGGAAGTTATAATTATCAAACAACATTTGATAAGAAAGTATACATACACTTTTATATAAAATATAATTACTATATTTTAAAATTAATTTAGTTTTAGTCTTAATGAATAGCCAATCATTTTTATTAGAGGAAAATATTCAAACTATTGGTAATGAATATTCAAATTATTGCTAATGAATTTGGATGAGTTAATAAGAGTTATCTTTCCTAAGGTAGGAGAAGGTATAATGATTCAAAAAAAATTATAAAATTTGGATTTGAAATTAATTACAAAAGAAATTAGTAGCATGTTTATCGTGTAAGATTTGTATAAGTTGAATTTTTAATAACTTATGGTATATGTAGAGTACAAATCATTACTAATATATGTATATTAATATAGTAAAATAAATATACATAAAATTATATATATATATTTTTTTTTATAAAAATATAACATGTTTATTAATATAGTAAAATAAATATACATAAAATTGTTTTATTTTTTAAAATAAAAATATAACATGAATCTTCAAGAGTAGATATGACTTAAGGTAAGAATTATTATTTTTTAAATATATTGGCAACATAAAAAAAATATTTATGCATACATGGTACATTATTCAAAAATAAATTTGATGTTTCTACTTCAATATTTAAATTCAACATCAAAGAGAAGGAAAAAATGAATAAATCTATGAAAAAATTATAACATTAATGAAATTTAAATAATATAAAAATATAAAAATGACACAAAGTTTAATTCTAGTAAACCTAAATAAATAAATCCTAGCCAAAACTTAACTTATAACATATTTTAATAAATATTTGAAAAGCAATGCAACTTTAGTAAGACCCTAAAATATTTCACCTTCTTAAAATAAATCCTAGCCAAAACTTAACTTATAACATATTTTAATAAATATTTGAAAAAAAATACAACTTTAACTAGACCCTAAATTATTTCACCTTCTTAAATGATTAATTATTAGTCTCCATGAATTACCAATACCAAACCCATTGTTTATATATATATATATAATTTGAATAATTTCTATTATCCTTAAAAAATAACTTTAATTAAAAGTAAGTTTGCATAATTTATAGAAATAGGATGTTTGGTGGCATGTTAATGTTCAATTAATATAGAATGATCAAGTTAGAAGTAATGAATTTCTCTCGTGTTATTTCAGTTACATTGAAACGACATCCTTGTCTCACCCAGCTAGGATGATCTGCAAGACCAAACAATTAGGTAAAAACCCTTTTTTTATAGCATATGATCGAAAGCATTTTTTAAGCAAAATCCAAAGAAGTGATAACGTGTGTGTTTTGTTTTGAAATATACTTTTATATTAAATATATTTACAGTTATTGTTAATTTTTAAGGTCTGTCATGGGTGGAGAATTTATTTCTCCACTGTGTATTCATTTTAATATGGAAAGTTATATAAGTTATATAGGATAATTTTTTCATTTAGTATACTCACTCAAAAAGATACAATAATTCTAAAAACCTAATATTAATCATCTAATGATAATATAGGCTTCATAACAGATCCCTTATTTCTCATCACCTACTAAATAGCATTTTCCAATTAAGGTTTTGACGAAAGAGAATACTTTTTCAAAGATTCTTGCAGAAATTTGAAAAGATGACAAAGGTTTTCATAGCCTAACACTGATGAATGTTATCATTAAAATTAGTTTCCACATACTTACTATCTACTAAGTCATTCCTCATGATTCTTAAAATTGCATTACTCTTCAAAAAATATTTTGATGGTTTAGACGAACAATTTGTTTTCACTCTTTTTATTTTATGTTTTGTTCACTTTTTATTTAGGCTTACTCTTTATTGTATTTTATAACAATTATCTCTAGATTTAATTGAAATTATATATTCCTCTCGAGCCACCTTTTGCCATTTACTACATCAATATTAGTTATGTACAAGTTTACTATTTGAAATCTAATTAATTTTATTTATAATGTTTATGTGTAAATGTATTACATGTTGATATAAAAATGATTTTCCGTATTAAAATAGAATACTCAAGATATATAGGCAATTAACAAAGCATAATATCCTAGACACCACAATTCAAAGAAGCACAATTACCTCAAAAGTCCAAAATATAACTTTAATACAAATTTACTTTGTTCAACCTCATCAATTAATTACACTTCAGTATAAATCAACTATCAATTTCTCTTGAAAAAAAATTAAAATCTGAAATTTCTCTTTCTTATTCATAAACCACACATTTTCAGTTTTAAAAATAGTAAACTAGTAAATTTTATAATGAAGAAACCAGTTATAATTGATGAATTTATATGGAAATTTTCTAGAACAAATAATTAATTCTTTTAAAGATATATAAAATTAGCAGTTTCCCTAAGGGTGCAAGGAAATTCTAAAGGAATCGTAGACATTATCACATACACATGGCATAATATGGTTTAATGTAAATCTTCCAATTTGTGGGTTGGAAATGACCATTTAATTTCTTTTGATATGCTATACATATGAGCCTATGATTGAAGTTCTGATGACTACTAAAAAATTCAAATTTTACTTATGATTTTTCTATAATCACCATGTGCACGTTGTGCTCAAACTTATGATTTCTATGGACATAGCACTACATGGCACCCATTGATTAGCCTAACTTATTCATTGGTTCTTTTAAGCATGACTAACAATAGGTCTTCACCTTGACATATTTATGTACCCCGATATGCTAACATAATGTTATTTTACCATGATAAAATAATTTCATTTTTAGACATTGTATTTTTCCAAATCATATGTACAAAACTATAAAAGATCTTTAAAAAAAATATGACCTAGTCATTTTTTTTTCTATAATTCCATTTAGTAAATGTATAGAATTGTATATATTACATTTAGAGATGATACAAATGAAGTAGAAAAGGAAAATTTATCATCCTTTTTTCCTCCAATTTTATTACATTTAAATATCAATATTCCTTCATTCTTTCAAAATGTTCAAATGTAAAATTAGGGGAGATATGTCTGTAATTAAGGGAGTGTACTCTCAATATAGAAATGAAGATCAATCCTTTAAGATCTACATTACCAATATTAATTATTTCTTTTTCCAGAGTCATTCCCTATAATTTATGTTTGTTATTCCCCATGACATTTTGATAGGTATTTATCTATGATTTCCTTGAGTAATAGGAAGAATTGGAAGATGCAAAAAGTTGTTACTATACCATGGTGGGTCGAAGTATTTTTTGAATGTAATAACTATGTACATTGCTAATGATGGTGGATTTGAGTCTAGACTTTAGACAATGTGAAAAAATTATCCAATCACTCCATTAGCCATTCCTAATTTCACCCATAGATTTGTTGTTATCATGATCTTATGTCCCTTTCATAGAAACGTGGTTAATTCAAGTTGCCTATTGTTTTGGTGACATGTCTTCATATCTTCGATCTATTTAGCTTCACATATTAAAACTAAAACATTTAAGGATTTTATATTTTCTTTATTATGCATTTTTTCCATTATGGTAGTTTCATACAAATTGGTTGATCCTTGAAATTTTTATATTTTTTACAAGCATGTATGATGATGTCCTTGACATGAGAGTAGACTAATCATTTCCTTTGGGTGTTGCATCTTTGATATTCAATAGTAAATTTTTGAATTCCAATTGTTGTTACATGAATCTTTATTGATGAAAATTTGTTTCCAATGTAAAAACTATTTCAAATGTGTGCCATAACATATGACTAAAATATGTGTAACATGCATACATTAGAATGTCATTTTTAGGTGGAAGCTATCCTATGTCCCTAAACATTTTTAGGTGGAAGCTGTCCTAAGTCCCTAAACATTTTTAGGTAGAAACTATCATTAAATAACCACCAAAGTTTTTGTTGTTTTAATGTGGAAAGGTTTCATGCAATCGACTACTTCTATTACCAAGAATATTTGGGCTTGTGAATCTCATTTCATCTATGAGCACATATTCAATGTATAAAATTTATTTTTGAAAAATTGTTAATGCATGCCCATCAAGAAATTTCATTTATTAAATAATAATGTGGAAGAATTAATGTATTGTTGACACATTGATGTTATGTGTTACTATACCAATTTGATTTTGTAGAATTAGGTAATATTTAATTATAATTGTAAGCAAATCCAAGAAACATTTGATATTGCTTACACGAAATGATTTATTTATACCTACAATTCCCTATAGAATCATGCTGAGGGGGTTAGCTACTAGATTGTTTTGAGCATGCTTGTAAATAATGTTGGAATAATGTTGTTACATAGCTAAGAGCTGATACATTTATGATTCACATGAGGAATAATTATATATACGTATTACATATGTGTATTACCAGTCTATAAATTATTGTGTAGATATGTGTATGTTGAGAAGTACATTAAAATGAGTCTAATAATTTTTATTATAGAAGTCACTATGTCCAAGAATTGTAATGTAACCTATGTCATGGTTCCCTCTGGGGTCCATTCATGAGATGAATTCCCACTCACTCATTACCCTATCAAAAATTTCTATGTCCATATCACTTTCAGTGGCATTATTGGTGGAGTAAAGGGTGACATAAACATCTACACATGTATACTCAATATGCCATGAATCATAATAGTCTTTGAATTTCTTCAAGTTTTTGACTATTTGTTCCCTATTACAACCATTGTATATATAAAAATTATGGAATGGTTTGTAAAGTAATATATTATCCTAAAAAAATTGTCAAATGAAGGGGAATCAACTTAGGGTTTAGAAGAGAATTGAGGAAATATTTGAAGAATAGCCTGAGTAGCTCTTTGTTTTCATTCATTAATTTTTTTCCTACTACAAGAATACCAAGTTCATGTTACTGAAATTAGTGGGATGGCCTCAAAGAACATCAAGTGAGATACATATTCACGAATGAAAAATGGAAAGCTTCCCTTTATTGGTATGCTACATAAGACCTTCTAGAAGGTTTGTTTGATAAAGGACAAGGTAACAAATATTTGACTACAAACTATTAAAGGTAGTTTTTTTAGCATGTGGCATGTTTCCTATGCACCTATGTCTCTATAAATAATTTTTTCATAAAAAAACTTGTTGTATGAACTCATTTATGGGTTCTTTATTCCAAAAGTATATGATATTTTAGTTAGCATATGGTGGTATCTTTAATATTTGTCTTCATCCTTAGTTTCATACTTTATATTTTAGCACAAAATGGTAGAAAAAAAGTAGTTGGAAATTTATGTATGCATGCCATATTAAGAAAATGACTGCATTATCGATGTTGACTTCATTAGAATTCTATCTTGAGTGATAGATTTTGTGCCATTTATTGTTAATAAACATGGTTGTGGTTGGTTGTACTAGTCATGGGTCTTTATACTTGCATTGGAAAGTAGTGCCTTTTTTACGTAGTCATGTTGACTTGTTGCATTTGGTGTGGCACTATACTCAATTCAAAATTTCCCCATAATATTTAACATGAAAAATTTTGGATTTACATGGCCCACACATTATAAATGGATCTATAGCTTGCAACATGGCATCATATTTGAGTGACCATTTTTATTGTTAAGGTTGTAAAGATTTCAAAGTGAATCAAGTGATGATGGTAAGGTAAAATGATATCCTACATGAAAACTATATTTAGGGAAATTATCGGATTTATATGTTCTACACCTATTACAAAAGGGTGTGCAATGTGTAAGCTATTAGGATATTTCATTTGATGTTTTATATTGTTAAGATTCGACAATGATGTCATGACATTGATTTAATTATGATATGGATCCATGCCCAACATGAGACTCAAATTAATGTTACAATAATTTTGATATAGGGATAATATATTGAGGTTTTAAAGTCTATTGTGTAGATTATGTTTGTTAATGCTACCAATATATTGACATATAGATAAATTATAGCAAGGTTAAGAACATAAATAAACACCATACTCATACCCATGGAAGAAAGGGAAGGCAATATATAACATTTAAATGGTGAAATATTTCAAAATGCATTTAGCGGTGATGGTGAGGTGAAATGATAGTGTATTTCGGGGATATCATAAACCAAAGGGATTGTATCATACACATGACTTAGTTTTATGGAAATTTTTGTATCTCAATGATCTGAACCTATTACAAAAGGGTATATGTCTTACAAGAAAATAAATTGAGGTTATGGAATCTATCTTTTAGCTTTCAATTGTTAAGAACATATGAAAACACCATAATCAGATGCTTAAAAGAAAAGATAACTAGAACTGGAGTTTATATTTATAATCATTAAGCAAATAAAATCTAAAAAATTATTTATTATGAAAAATATGTTTTAGAAGGATTATTAAAAATTAATATAGTGTATAGTTTCTTAATGCTTCATGTAAAAAAAAGTGATATAGGGTTATGGTAATGAGATTCAAATGAGGTAAAAATATCAATTTACAATCATTTTGGGTACAAAAGAAGCTATAATAATGGGGGTGGTGCCTAATATCAACCAATTAACACCAATCATGAAATATCAGTACATGGATCTGATCCTTCAAAAATAATTACAAAAATTATGCTTAAAACTAAAATGTAGGAAAGAGTGGAAAGGGAATATTACTAACTAGTCCAAGGATTTACATTTTTAAGATGACTATATAGGTGAAAACTCAAAATTCAAGTCTTTATTTCCCTAAATGAAAAACATTTTGGCTAGGTGACCTTTATATTTGAATTACTTAAGAGATGTTAGGTTGTTTGTTTCATCAACCTATCTTGCTCCCAATGAAGGATCACAGATAGTGGTTCAAAACATCAAGGTAAAAACTATTACAAAATTATTCCCAAAATAAAACTTCATTTTTATGGATGCAAAATAATAAAATATGTAGTTTTAAATAGTTAAATCAATCATAATTTTCATCTAATTACATTTCAATGTGTCTAAATTTGCATGGGTGCATTCTCTACATTTTTAGAGGAATCATTAAATATCTGACCTATATTTTCCATTGAGATGACATATGTTTCAATCATGTATTGGATAATTCAAATAGTTTTATGAAAGTTATATATTTAATTGATGGAAGTGATATGTCATTAAACTCCACAATTTTATGTCCCTAGGTTTCTTCAAGTCCATTACCTTAAATCCCTTGTGATTGCTTCTCACTATCAATACTCAACCCACCTTGAAATATTTCACCACATTACTTCTCTAAAAGAATATACTTGGATGTCAAAATAATTTTATGTAAATTAATTATGGGATAACATTGATCAAGATCTAAATTAACATACAATGCTTTAGTATATGGTGGATTTCATTCTTCATGGAAAGAGATAACCTCTTTGTCCAATCACTATACCAAAACTACAACTCCATTTGTTTCAATCAGGGGATGTTTGTATTAGGTACTTGAAGAGCCCAACATGTTGGGTTTAGGCTAATTGTAGGTGATCATTTTTTATTTTGGTTGTTCTAATGGATAAATTATTTTCATTACAACAGTGCTGGAAAATTTGGAACAACTAAGGTATTGGAATTTTAGGTTTGGAATTTTTAATAAATAGATATGGGTACATACAATCAATATCACTATCAAAGTTGTAAATGCTCCAACCATTTGTTATTATTTTTTTCAACCATCAACCCGGGTGACCAAACATGATGTTATGTTGTTGATGAATAATTATTACCATACTATACTTAAGCATGATCTGTGCCAACAATCATCAACATTTCAATTCCAAACTTTCTTGTGATATTTGTACATGTAATCAAACTTTTCAAGTGTGCGTTATTAAGGTTATTTGAGTCTGTAACTTTAAATTTTATAGAATGTATTCTCACCATCATTACCCAACTCACATATAAATATGTGACAACTTTTGTGCTCTATAATAATGGTTTTGGATGTTAAAATAAATTTGTGTAAAGTAATTATGGGGCCAAACTGATCAGGATCTAAATGATCATTAAATGTTTTACCATATGATGAATTTCATTATTCATGGAAAGAGATAGCCTTTTTTCCCAATCACTATGTCAATAATACAAGTCCCTTGGTTTCAATCAAGGGACATCTGTATTAGCTAGTCTAAGAGCTCAACATGTTGGGGTTGAGCCAACTGTGGTTGATTTGGGTTTCTATTTGTGATTGTAATTAAGAATTTATTTTCATCACAATGGAGCTAAACAAATTAGAAGCAACCAAGAGAAATTTGGGATTTTGTGTTTGAAATTTGGATTAAAAATTGAAGTGGACATGGGTGCATATAATCAAGATCCAAGTTGTAAATGCTCCAACCATTTTTGATTATTTTTCTCAACCATGCATTGAGGTGATCAAACCTAGTGTAGTGTGGTTGATTAAAAAGTGTTTCCACAGTTTACTTAAGCATGGTCTATGACAATAATCATCAACATTAAAAATCCAATGTTTCATGTGAAATGTTTCATCTTGATTTCAAGATAGATTGTATTTATGTCTATGGGGATTATGGAAATTTAAGATAAATATTAGATTTACATGACTAAAATTCATCAAAAATAAATATAGAGATTACAAGTTGGTGGGTTATTTGAATGGACATTTATTATTGTGAAGGCTTGAAAATGATAACACATTTATTTTATTGTGAGAAGGATCTATGTTCGATGTGCAACTCGAATCAACACTTCAATGGAAATCATATGGATACAAGACAATTAAGTTACAAAGTCTATATTTTAACTTATATTCATCTATTCTATCAATATATTAACACTTTTTTATTTTCCTAGTTTCACAAGAGATATATGGATGATGAAAAGTTTTACATAAACTCCACCACCACTAGTCACCATGATGGCCACCCCATAACTATGTCAATTAAAAACCTACATATTATAATAAATGGTCAATTTATGTATAGATATTTTATTTTTTCCTTTTTGATTGTTGTATCAATATATTATTTGAATGAAATACATAAATATGTTACAATATATTATTTAGAACCTCATTGATTTGTCTCCATATAAGTGGAATGATGGTGTTGATTTTAATCACTCAGCGAACATGGAGCCTTCCCATAAATAAATTACCATTCATGTTGTCCTCCTCAAATCTTCATAATAGACCTTGTATAACGATGTTTATTTGGGCCTAATTTTAAAGAGATTGATAGATCATCATTTGTTTTCTCATATGTGAGATATTATTCCACCAAGGAATGGTTTATGGGGGATTTTAAGAATAGGTTATTACTTTTATGATTCATGATATCAATAAGGATTTGGAATTTATCCTTGATCCCAAAATAAATGTGTTGACACACTAAAAGATCAAAATTTGTGGCAAGATTGGGATTAGGTTGAATAAAAAACATTTAGTTATTTTACTAATTCATGTAGTAAATTTAATTAGTTCATGTTTAATTATCCTAAGAACAAAAAAATATATAATTAAAGTGGGATATTTCATCCCTATGTCAAAATTATTAAAGAATTTCAACTACATTGGGGGTTGTTTTTGTGTTGTCCACCAAATGTGTTTAGGACTTGTGTTTCCCCTCTTGCCTCTATAAGAAATTGATGTGCATCTATAAATTCAAGGAGAATCCATGAAAGAAACAAGATTGAATCCATAAAATCAATGTCATAAAATATCACATGAAATACAATATATATTGGCCTATATGTATTTTCCATATTTTCATTAGGTGTCAATATATTAGTAGCATACATGAATATAAGTTAAAATATAAATTTTATAACCTCAATGGTTTGTCTCCATAAATTTCACATTACTTTTTTGGATTGAGTTTGACATAAAACATCAGATATAGCCATTACATGTAGAGTATTTTTATAATAAAATAGAAAATAGTAAAAAATATGCCACCACTGCCCAAAATTAGGCATGTGTATGACATGGGATCTCTAGTGTAATATATTCCCTAAAATAACTTATTTTTTCCAATCATCTATTAGCATAGATTATAAGTTTAGATCAAATTATTTTTATAATATAATTGATTTTGTTGTATGTGTTTGATGTAGATAAGATATCTTTTAGAATCCTCCCTTCCTAGATAGTTAGTTAGCTAATCCAGTTAAAATGCTATGTATATATTCTAATCTACTCTTTAGAATTAAAAAAATAGTTCCTTTTGTCTAATAACATTTGTGTATTAGATTCAAAGAGTCATTGAATACAATGTATGATGTGGGAGAAAGACCTTCCTGGCATGATGTAGTGATTTTGGAAGCCTGCAAGGGGAAACTAGGAAAGCCTAGGAGAGATGAGAATTTATCATCATTTCTTATCCATGTAGCATAGTTGGAAGCCTAATAGAGTAAGTTTAAGGCACAAAAAGGAGAAACATTCTTTGAAATTGGTGAAGCTTAGGAAAATTGTGACATGTGAACTATTGATGCACCAATGTATAATCAACACCATTGAACCTACCTAGTCAAAGCCTATGGAGTGACTGAGGGGAAGTAGATGTGAGCCTATCTATTTTACATAAATATTTTGTGAATGAAAAGAAGTGATTTGAACCTATGATGGATACATGATTGATTTTGTAAGGCTATGAATTTGAGAGAATGAAGGCATATTATTCTAATTTCAAAAGGCATCAGACCAGTCCATAGAGCTGAGACATGAGCAAGACCAGCGTGTATGTCTAATGTGAAGGAAAATATTGGAAACATTAAAAACCACTAAGGAGTTTTACAGGCCGTGGAAAACCATCATGACACTTAGGAGAGCTCTACTTTCTACTTTTCCATGCTAGAATCCCTTTGTGACTGTGGTTGCCTTTATTTCAATGAGCTAATTTGAAAGGGACTTATAGAATATTTCTTATTCAACATACATTGCCAAGTAAGGACAATACAATCAGAACTTAAATCTAGATATGACATAGACTATGGAGATGAGGTTGAATACCCTAAGAAGCATCCCCGTATCTCAATGCATAATTATTGTGCTCATTTCCAAGCTCAATTCTCACACCAGTGAGTAAAAATACATGTAATGTTATATCATATGAATAAAATAATTTGTTTTTATTTACAATGTGTTCTATAAAATTGCTTCATTCTAATGCCCAACTTCTCAAAAGGCTAAACTATACCACTTAGAAAATGTAGATGTACACCATCCTTCAATTTGAAGGACCATGGGGCATCCTCATAGGGATTGTGCAGGTTCCTACTAATCTTGAGGCACTCAAAAAATATGAAATTGATAATGTTAAAGAATTGATGTTGATTATGTTAAGCATCGTTGATGACATGCAATCACATGTCAAGGATGCAGATAGAGAAAAAATAATGTGGGATAAATTACTGACCATTTATGAAATAATTACTCAACTTTATCATCAAAATCCATCTATAGTCAATAATTCACACACTCTCTATGGATTTTGATGATAAATTTGAGCAATTCTTTCATTTGGTGGCTGAGCTATAAATGGAATTGTTAGCACTCAATGAGATGATAGATGACCAAATATTGATCTAGATCACCTTGAGCACTCTCCCTTCCTAATCCAGAGTGTTCATCATGACATTGAATGTTTCCAAGCTAAAAATATCATTTAAAGATATCATAAACCTATTATAGTAAGAAGAATCCAGCAACTCTGTCCAAGATGAGTTTTAAGGAAAAGCTCTTATCTCAAAGTAGTAATGAGGTCAGATGTCTCACAAAGGACCTCTAGAGAAGAAACCAACCAAATAGTAGAAACAATAGTCTCAGCATCATAAAAAATCACAAAAATCAAAGAGGTAGTGTCATATTTTTTGAACCAACACTCGTGACATAGACAATTGTTAGTATAATAGCCAAAAATAAGGGTCTTCTAGTTAAGAAAGCACATAAGGGTGCAATGATTCTCAAAAATAAAAAACATCCTCATCAATGGAAGTAGAAGGGATATCTTACATCTCAACAAGATGATGGATTTGATGAGGATACACTTGAATAATATAATTATAGTGCACATAAGAACATAGTTCTACTCTCCCAAACTTCGTAACATCCAAATAATATCTAGTTTCTAGACTTAGGTACCACTAAAAACATGCCACGTGATAGGAAGTTGTTTGAGTCACTGACACACCAACCCACTAGAGATCAGGTTCAGATCATTGATGATAAAGAGTATGTTGTAGAAAGAATAAACCAAGCCACCATTCCTCTTAGAACACAAAAACATACACCCTCAAAGGTATTATATGTTCTTAGATTGACATCCAACCTCATATTAGTCAGTCAGCTTTTGAATCATCATCTAAAGATGGAGTTTCTTGTTGATAATGGTATCAAATCCATATTGATCCTAAAAAAAGGTACCATTATTGTTAGATTTTTTTTTAAATATAAATTGTTTGCTTTAGATGTTGTTTCATCTTATAAAGTAGCTCTATCTACATCTATGGTAGAATCTATTGCTCTCTGGCACTACCATTATGGTCACTTGTTTGTTGGATCTTTGTAACAATTGAGTTTAAAAGGGATGGTACATAGACTTCCCAATTTGTCTTCTTCCTTACATGTTTTCCTTAGATGTCTTTTAGTTAAACAACATAGGGATCTGTTTAAGACAAGCACCTTTCATACCAAAAAATGTTTGGAGATTTTTCATACCGATCTAAATAGACTGTTACTTGCTTCATTTTTGGGATACAAGTAATTACAACTATTTTTGGATGATTACTCTTAGAAAATATTGATGTTTTTACTGAAGAAGAAGAGTGAGGCCCTTCATCATTTCCATGTCTTCTATCAACAAGTTGTCGAGGAGACCCGATAACCTCTTCTCCTTCACCCAGATTGAGGTATGGAGTGTTAAATATCCATCAATTTCTTAACTATGAGTGTTTCATTACACAACATATATTCATGTCCCAACTCAAAAGAGGAAGAAACTCAAGCCAAAAATACTCCCATGTATCCTATTGAGATATAACACTACCTCGAAAGCATACCACCTCAAATATCATAAGATGAATGAAATTTATGAAAGTAGAGATGTGGTTTGTGATGAGTCATTCTTTGACTCTATGATGTATAAATAAGAATCAACACCAAACACCTCTCATCAATTACTCTCCAAGTTAGATGCTGAGGAGGCTTTTCACAAAGAAAATGATCTGCAAGGGGAGTTATATGTTGATCTTAGATAATTACAAAATTCACCAAGTACTTATTCACATCAGTTACAAAGTTCCCATCCAAAGTGGGTATGAAGCACCATTAAATATTCCCACGTGTAATCTCCTAAGAATAATTCATCTGGAGTCAGAATGAAGAGTCAAACAAGAAATAAGGTAATGTTTTCACTCATGAGTATAGTAGTTAATAGTTTCAAACCTAATAATGTTTGATAAGCACTAAGTCAACATTAGTGGAAGAAATCCATGGATGTTAAATATGACTCATTCATGTAGAATCAAACTTGGGAACTTATCAATCTACCTATAGGAAAGAAACCCATAGGTTGAAAATGGGTTTTCAAAACTAAATATAAGGCATATAGATCCATCGATAAGCATAAAGAATGACTTGTACCAAATGGATATGCTAAAAAAGAAGGCATTGAGTATCAATAAACTTTTACACCCACTATGAAGATCAAGACCATCAGAGTTGTTTGTGCACTAGAAACATAAAATGGATCGAAACTTCAATATATAGACATCAAGAGTGCTTTCCTAAAATGTTATCTCAAAGAATATATATACATGACCCAATCGAAAGGATTTGTTGATGAAAATCATCCTAAAAAGGTACGCCATCTCATCAAATCACTATATGGATTGAAGCAAGCTCCTAGGGAATGGTACATCAAGATAGATGATCGTCTTTTTCAACATGGTTTTACCCATATCCCCTCAGATTCTAAATTGTATATAAATAAGGTAGGGATAGAAATCATGATTATTTTTTCTATGTAGATGATCTTGTGATCACTAGAAGTTTAGAATATTAGGTTGATAATTTGAACAATGACCTCAAAATATCCTTTGACATCACTAATTTGGGGCTACTCCATTATTATCTTGGCTTAGAGATATGGTAGAAATAAAATCACATTTTTGTCTCCCTGATAAATTATGTTAAGACACTCTTGTAAAAGTATAGAATGCCAGTATGTAAACCTCTTTCAACACCAATGGAAAAAATTTTACAACTTTCTTGATTCTAGGACTCACCTCAAGTGGATCCATCTATTTTTCTTAATTTATAATCATTTATAAATTTAGGAAAAAGATAAGAAACTAGTAATAAGGGTGTGGTAGAAATACCTAATTGGTGATGTGCTCATAATCAAGACAAATATGGAAGACTCCTTTTTGTCTTGGAAGGAATAACCTATAGATAAGAAATCACTAATAAAAGGGGTTGTTAGAAAGATAATTAGGTGGAATACCTAGCATGAGCTATATCCAAGAAGTGTGAGCTTACTAAGAGGCTATCAATCCACTTTTTGATAATAATTAAGTTTAAAAAGATAAAATAAAGATACTTGCATCAAATAACAAAAAGAAATGAAATGAAATGCAAGGAGAGATATATGATTATAAAGGAAAATAAAGTTAATATAGAAAAATTGGGTCAATACTAGTGTTAAACTGGATGGGGTTAGGGTTAGAAAAATAGGTAGGTGTCTATGAATAGGTAGGGACATAGAAAGTTGGGGTTTGTTACGGGAAAGGTGTTCGAAATAACTTGATATTCATTGATGCCAAAGTTACCATCAATGGTTAGGCTAACCATAAACAACTAATCTTACTGTATATGGTTTTTTAACCATTGATGTTTGGAGGTGAATGTTAGCTATTGTGCTAACCATCGGTGATTATTTGTGAAATTATGAAAGTATTAAAAAAAGAGTTATAGACTAGATCAATGATTAGGTAAGGGTCTAATCAGAAATGGGGGGTTGTAAGATAGGTGTAGAAAGGTCTGATGAGGGATATAGATCAAAAACTAAAATAACAAAACTAAATTAGAATTATAAATGTTGCTTGACAAACGGCTAATGGTTGATGGTTGGAGCATTTTGGTAGAGTAACATTACTTTGCCTCTAGAGTAATTTTGATAGAGGTTTGGATATCTATTACTATTATTGAATTCTTAGAAGAAGACTAGCTAATTGGAAGCTTGAATACCTATGTGCAAAAATTCTTTTGATGATCCATTCACCTCTGACTCCCCTCTTTTTATAGGCAAAGAGAGATGGAGTATAGAAGGTTCACTAGAGGGTTAGGATGCTAGTTTTGATTCTTGGGAGTTAATTAGCACCATAAGAGGTGGATAAACTAAACTGTGTCATGTTAGATTGCATAACTAGTGTTTATGTAAGAATGAGGTAGACTTGAACATCGATGGTCAGTCTAACCATCAACAGTCATGATGATCATTAATGATCAAGTGTCTAAAAGTAAATTGGTCTAGGTGGGTTAAAAAGTGTTGTGTTAATGGTTTATTAATAATTTAATGAGTTTAGTTAGCTAATTCTATAACTAGACTCAAGGTCCAATGGGTTGGTTAGTGTGTTGATAAGGGTTAGGTAGTCCCTAGGGGGTCCTAAGGAATTTTGACATTTGGAACCATCATGTACAATTTTGTAGTGTATACATTTTACCCCTTTTTGTTATCTAGCTTTGAATTAACAAGATAAAAAATACAAATGGATTACTTAGTCAACGATATATTTTCTTTGATTACAGGAGGAGGTGTTCCCCCTCAAACTAAGAGTTAATGAGGTGAAACCAAAATTGAGTTGGGGTTTTATAAGTAGTTTGTGGTGAGTCACGAGGTTAGTGAAAAAGGTGGTTGGGTATATGGAGCACAACATGTGCATAGAATATGACTAAGTGAAATAATAAAGATCATGAAAACACTAAGGTTGCCATAGTTAGTAAAAATAAGGTCAGTTCTAGAAGGATTAGTAATGGGGTAATCAGGACATGGCATTAAGCATAGATGATCAGGTCATTCATATCATGTTTCATATATAGGGTTAGTATTTTTATAGGTATCTAAGGTAGGAAGTTCTCCCTAGAAAAATATAAATGGTCTAGTTGTGCATGAGGTGGTGTAAATTTTAAATGTTCAACATGGTAAGTTTGCGCGATGCAGTCAAAAAGATCAGGGAAGGTTGTCACAAAATATGTGATAGTTCAGGCCCAAAAATGACTAATATGAGGGCGTATGTGGTCTAATGGTTGGTTGGAGAAGGGTAATCTCCAAAAGTTTAGGTTGGATAAAGGTAATCTTTCAAAATTTGGAACATAGGTGTGGGTGTCCAAAAATATTAAAATGGGGGATTCTTAATCATCGATGGTCAAGGGTCCCAAGATCGATCATGAATGATCACCTTAATCATTGATAGTTAGGGGGAAACCTTAAAATAACAAGGATAAAAAGTGAAAAACAAAATTCATTTTCACTTTTAACTTGTTGACTCGAAGCTTTCTATGCATTTTATGATTGGGTGATTTGGCTTTTTGCTATGAGAGGTTTGATTGTGTGATTGTTGATGTGTTGATTGTTAATTGGGTGGAGCTATGTGTTTGAGGTGACTCAATTGGGACCAAGATGTAGGGTAGATAAGGACAAGATTGAGAAGCTAGATGTGGGGTTCATCCTCAACATCAATTGAGGAATGAGGTAGGGAGTATTTTAAAATTGATAGATTAGTTAGTTTTGTTATTTTGAAATTGAATGTGGGTTCTTTGGTTAGTTTGAATAGGGTTTTAGGGGTTTGACTTAGTTTTAGGTTTTGATTGTGATTGGAAAAATTAGCCTATGAATTTTGAAATTGATGGAGTATTTGGGTTAGGTGTAGGTTATAGGATAGGATTGGGTAATTTATTTATTTAATTTTGTTTGTTTTGAGAGTTTTTAGGTGGGTAGGGTTAGTGTTTTACTATTGGTGGTCATACAAAGTGACCATCGATGGCCAAACATGATCATCGATAGTCAACCATTGAAGTACCAAGGGTATTTGACCATTGATGATTATAGTGACCATCGACATTTGAGTGTTTTGGGAAGGTGTGTTTGAATAGGCAAGATATATAAAAATGTTTTAACATTTTAAAGGGTTTTGGGTAGTTAAAATGACAAGTGCATATTTAGGATAGGGTGATTGTCAAGTAAGAGTAATATGTTGAATGGTTGTTGGTTAGATTTAGGTGTTGGTTTGATAGGTTTAAAGAAGGTGTTTCTTCGATAAAAGAGTTATATGTTTTTTTTGACAAGTTAGTGTAGGTATTTTAAATGTTTGTGGGTGAAGGTCGATTTCAAGTGCTAGAGGTAATGTTGTAGATGGTTGTGAATTAGTTTGAAATATGTTGATTTAGGTGGGTTTAGGTTGATAAAGAGGTGGATTTGGGTTGAATAAGTGAAGGAAATGAAAATGAGCAATGGAAATGGAAAACTAAGTGTACATGCTAAATTTGATTATTATTATTTTGTAGACATGAAATTAGATCTAGATGAGGGATCAGGTTTCTAAGATATTTACAAAGATCCAAGGAGGGAAGATCGAGGATGACTAGACATATATGGGGGAGGTCAGCCTCAAAGATATGAAACACTATCAATTTTTATTGTGAGATGCAGTGATGATCATACCCTCATCAAGAGATGGGATCCAACCATGAACACCTTCCTCTTTCCAACAAGAGATATGACCATCTTATTATAGGATGTTCTTAGGATTACATGGTTACCTGTTCAGGGGGAGTGAATTTACCATATTGAGAGTGAGGAAAGAGATGAGTAGATGAAGATTCTATATGGTGAGGATCATGTCCTCGCTAGGTAACATGTTAGTGGTTATAGTTATAGGACATCATACCATAGGGCTCTAGATGAGAGGAATTTGATGACTATGATATTCATGGCAGTGTCTTATTTTACATTGCTAGATTCAAGTAGTGGGTGGTTTCTTTATCTGATGTTAGGAGTGTTGGTGGAGATGTTACTTGGTAGGATAGTGTTTGTTTGGGCACTAGTTTTGTTGGTCTAGATATATAAGGAGCTCTAGGCATTTCAATTTCATAAGAAGTATGGGATCAATGTGTGGTTTGTACTCCATTATTGGGCATATAAGCATATTAGGGTTCTAAGACAATTGGGGATACCATGGGATGGTTATGCCTAAATGAAATTTAGAGTGGGATTCATATAGTGGAGGGAATATTATGAATTGAAAAAATCAAGAGGAGGGGTGAGAGATATTGACTTATTTGAGGATGCATTGGAGGGCTTGGTTGTGGATGGTGTGGTTTGGAGGCCATATGTCAGTTTTTCTAGGTGGTCCATCTATAGCTATCATTTATTATCATTATAGAGCTGGAGATGGATCTATAGGAGGAGAGAGAGGATGAGACTTAGCTCATACTATTTGATAGAGTTCATAGGTAGTTTGGCCTAGTGTAGGGGATTTTAGGTCCATTTCTAAGATATAAGAGGGAGGATTTTAAGTTTTTGTTACTCGATCCATAGCCAAAGGAGGTAGTCTTTGATTAAGTAGAGCTACATGTTAGAGTAGGGGTTTATGATGTCAATTTTATTTTTAGCTATGAATCATGGTACTAGGCACTTTATGTAGTGGCTAATTTTGGGTGAGATGATGGGGGTCAACAAGACATGGATGTGGATTCAGCTAGTGGAGGTTCACAGGGACAATCATATGATAGATAGGTAAGAGTAACATTAGTTACTATATAGGTATAGATTATAGGGATATAGGGATAGGTGGCCAAATTGTATGGCCATATTATGACTTTATAGGGTCATATCCTCATCATGACTAGTGAAAAAGATTAGACTAACACCTCTCTAGGTTTGGTGACCCAAGAGAGGGATACCTTGAGATAGAGGGTAGGAGCAATGACAATGCCAGTAGGACCACCATGTACCGTCCCTATAGTATTGTACTTAGCCATAGTGGAGGATATGAGGTATTATGAGGCCATATTTATGGCATAGTGTCTTGATCAACCCTAATGGGGAAAGTATATATCTAGTTTAATAGGTGGGGTAGCTCTTATGACTCCATGTTAATGAGTTATGTTAGTGAGTGGACATGTAGGCATCCTAGGAGGATCAAAACTAGATGGTAGTGGTACTAAAGGTGTAGGATGGGCTAGTGGTAGTGGTTATCTAGGGTCATGATATGATATGATAAGATGTATAGGTATAGATGTACATGATTTTGATATCGACTTGAGTGTCAATGCAGTAAGATCTACATGCTTTGAGATATATATATATATATATATATATATATACATTTTTATATGTATTATTTATTTTGATGACATGATGTATATATGTGATCTTAATGTGTGTGTGTGTGTGTGTGCGCGCGCACGCGCGTGTGCATGTGTGCATGTGTGTGTGTGATTTATTGTTCATGGTTCATGGTTTATATATTTTGATGTTTATGCTTTATGCTTTATGAGATGTTGACTCAGTAGCTTAGTCATGTGATGTTATTTTATTTTTTTCATGGATATGATGTTGATGATTATGGATGGTTTGATGTTATATGATGATTGATGTGGTTTATGATAGGATGATGATATGTGATATGTTGATCATGGATTATGTGATGTATAGATATGGTTATGATATTTTGATGAAAATAAAATAAAGTAAGATAAAAAATTAGATGTGATAAAAGACATGAAAATTAGAAGACATATGTCTATAACAACCAATGATAAGTGGATAAGAAAAAAAAATGATGCTTTTTCATTGCTAAGGAAAAAATAAAATTGAATTTGGATCGGCTTAGGGAACATAACCATTTTGAATGCTTCGCATTAGCATGCTTCATTTGATAAAATGGTGTCTAGGTCACATTGTGTCAAGTAAGCTCATAATCCCTTGATTTGAAGATAGTATAAAGGAGAGATGGGTAATAGGTGAAGGGTAAATGGGTAATAGGTAGGGTAACCTTATATGGGATAGTTTTGACTCTTTTATAGATCACCTAAGAACCATAATAGACAAGTCTATATATTAATACAAGGTGTAGACTGAGCGATGTGGGAAGTCTACTAGTGCTAGATATGAAAGCTGGTTACAAATTTCTTGGGATAGCTTATTGTATTTTGATATAGGGTCTGCTATTATTTCTCTTGTTTTGATAAGTTTATGAAGTTGATCAATGCAAGAAGTGTCAAATGATTGCTTTTGATAAATTTGACTTAGCCATCCTTCAAGGGAGTGGTCTAAGTTTGGATTTATTTACTTTGGTAGCTATCCTTCAAGGGAGTGGTCTAAGTTTGGATTTATTTACTTTGGTAGATATCCTTCAAGGGATAAATCTATCTTTGAATAAATTTAGTTTTGGACAGTTGTCCTTCAAGGGAATAGTATGCAATTCTAGAGACACGTGACACAAGTTGTTTTTTGGTATCCTAAATTATTTTGATACTAGGTTTAGACATGGAAAACTCTATCTAGGCCTAGAGGTTTACCTTTATGATGGTAAAACTTTAGCACAAAAGGTTAATGATGGGTGAAAGGAATGCTTTAAGGGATAATGATCATGGGATTCCATCTGATTAGAGATGAAAATTATCCATGATAACCATGCCATGGGTAGATTCATGGTAAAAATATTTAGGATTAGGATATAACTATGATGGTTAATCACATGGTTATATGTTGTAATAGATTGCCCTCAAATTGAGAGGAAGAAGGTGTGAAGGTGAAAATGTCATAATCAATGGATGAGCTTAAGTTAGACAAAAAGGTGAACTTGATCCTTCTTTAGTAAAATAAAGGATGTAGATGCAAAGCATTGAGAAGCTCAAGTTCTAGTTTGCCTTGAAGAGAGGATAAACGGTAAGCTCCTAATCTATACTTATGGTTTATGATGTAGGGTCCAAGCCAAATGAAAGTAAACTTGATTCTTTTGATTTTCTCCATATTGCTGACATGTTGGTTTTCCTCTAAGATGAGGTCTCTAATATTGAATTCTTATTATTTTATATGTATTTTATAGGTGTACTTGATTCACTTTTGGTAGACACGAAGATAGTTAAGTGCTGATAGGTAATGCTCATCAAGTAACTCAAGTTATACTAAATGTTCTTGATGATAGTCACTCTCAAAAATAATTTCTTAAAAAGAAAATGTGAAAACAAGGAATCTAGACGTTGAGGGGCAAGACTACCTCTAATCTGAAGACTAGAGAGAAAGGGGAAGCACCTACACCTGTAGACGTTCAATTGCTAGTTTGATAAGCCCATAAAGTGAAAGGGATGTGCAAGTGCCAATCCCAACCCTAAGCACTAACTACTTTGGTTAACATTGTGTTAAGTATTTTTTTAGAGGATTCCTCTTGTCAATTTACTTGTGTACAATAGGGTGAAGATAAGCTTAACTTAATGCCAAATGTGTCACAAAGACCTTGGACTTTCTTGTTCTTGAAATATTTACCATTATGGGTGATGATATTATCGAGAACACTAAAATGATAGATGATGTGATGATAGATGAAGTTGAAAATATTTTTTAGCTTTGGTCAAGATGAGAGGAATAACTTGCACCTATTTGATGAAATAATTAGTGGTGTTATGAAGAATGATGATTGATTTCCCAATGAGATATAGGCCCCATTATGAGAATGGCCAAAATTATTTGGATACTTGAAGGCCATGGGCTGGTGCATGGTATAAATTAGAATGTTTTTTACATTTAACACACTTATTTACATAATCATAATAGTCTTGGTTGAGGGTGGGCCAATAGTAGCCAAGGTAAAGGATACATTTAGTGACAACTAAACCACTAAAGTGTCCCCCATATATTTCATCATGCATTTCCTTGATAATATGGAAAAATTCATGACTACAAAGACAATGAAGAAGTAGGCCATCAAAACCACATTTGTAAAGGATTCCCCCTAGTATGGTATATTGATAATTACTCTAAAGAAATTCGTTTTAAGAAATCCTAGAGAGGTTGGGAGGAATGATGTTGAGGTAAAGGTAATCAAAAGTTTGCTCATACCATGTGTCCAATGGAAATGTTTTTGCACTGCAAATTGTAGGGAGGTTAGAATGGATATAATATGGGGTGATAAAATGATGAATTGTGACAAAGAGTTTAGAGTTGGAAGGTTGGGATGGGATTTAGGAAGCAAGGTAAGCTATTGTATCCACAAACTTGTTAGTAGAGCATGGAACATATTAGATAAGATAATGATCAAATGATGCTAATATTACATCTACTAAGTGTTTGTACTTGAGTAAGACATAATTCTTACATTGGTAGGATCCATTGACCTAGTTGACCATAAGTTGAGAATCACCAAAGAAATTTATTATCTTGACTCCTAAGGCTAGAGTGGTTTGGAGACATATTACTAGGGATTCATACTCAACCACATTGTTGGTGCATTCAAAGTCAAGTTTGAAGGAAAGGGGAAGACATCCACCATTAAGGGGGATGAGATTAACTCTAGAACCTCCACCATATTGGCATTTTGAGCCATTAAAGAACATGTTTATTTTTTAGGTGGGATCCTCTTGAGAAAGAGTCATTATGGACTCATCTAAAAATGCAAGAAGAACTAGTTGGTTGTCTACCAAAGGAGCTTTGGCTAATTTATTGACAATTACTTTCCCTTTAATTTACTTTGGAAGGAATACCTCAAGGTCAAACTCAACTAGGAGCATGAGCCACTTAGCCATAGGCTAGTTTTGGTATGGTTTAGAATACATGTACTTGAGTGGGTCAGTGTGGGTCATGACATAGGTTTTATGATCGAGAAGGTAATGAAATTTTTTGGAATACATAGAGACTAAGGAGATGAATTTTTTTTCATAATGGGTGTAACAAGTTTCACACTCTATAAGTGTTACACTTATATAATAAATAGCTTTCTCTTTATTTTGTTCATCCCAATGAATGAGCATTGCCCCTAGGGAATGGTCTATGGTAGATATATAAAGGTCAAAGGGTTGATCTTATTTAGGAGGGATCAAAATAGGTGGAGAAAGAAGGTACTCTTTGAGTAAATCAAAGGCTTGTTGGTAGTTATTGGTCCACTTACAAGATGTATCTTTCTTGAGAAAATGGTGAAAGGGTTGACCTATATCTGATAACTAAGAGATGAAGCAAAAATGGATTAAAGCTTCCCCTATACGATATAGAGTTGCTTAAGGTGGGTCAGAGGTGGCATATCCAAAATTGCTCTGAATTTGGTAGGATCTACATCAATTCGTTGAAGGGAGAGAATAAAGCCAAGGATCTTTCCAAATAGGACCCCAAAATGTATTTCTTGGGGTTGAGTCTAACATGGAAAGGGATTGGGAATTTGAAGATGATTATGAGAATGGATAAATGATCCTTGTGATATTTATATTTTCCAATGAGATCATCTACATAGTCCTCTATGATTTTATGGATGAGATCATTGAAGATTTAAGTCATCGTATGATGATAGGTTGCTCCAACATTCTTTAAACAAAATGGCATGACCCTATAGTGGAAGGTTCCCCATGGGATGATGAAGGGATTTTTATGTTGATCTTTGGGGGAAGTCAAAATTTTATTATATCTTGAGAAACCATCTATGATAGATAACATCTCTTGGCCAGCTATAAGATCAAAAATTTGGTCGATGTTAGGCAAAGGGAAGTCATCCTTTGGACAAGCAAATTTGAGGTCACAATGTCAATATAGAGCCAAAGTCCCCTATAGGTTTGTTAATGGGAACAATGGTATAAACCCATTGAGGATAATCAATGGGTTGGATGAAGTTGAAAGACAAGAGATACTGAAGCTCTTCTTTGACTAAATGGGTGATACAAAGGTGCATCTGATGAAGCTTTTGCCAAATAACCTTAGCGTTAGGATGGGTGAAAATGTTATGAAGGGAAATGGAAGGGTCAATTATGATCATATCTTGATAAGACCAAGTTAATTTTATGTTACAGTCACAAAATAAGGAATGGTAATCATGTTGTTATGTGGAATTTAAAGATTGACCATTTTTTACAATATGAGGGTTATCCTAAGTTCCCTAGTTAACATCAATAGTGGATTAATTCAACATGGTTTGGTTCTCAAGAGGAAGAGATTTGTGGATAGAAGAGTCCCCTACACTGAGGTAGGTGAGAATGGAATCATTATCCTAATGTTAGATGTTGTTGATGGTAGGATAATCATTTTCTACCATTTCAAGATGGATGAGAGGAAAGGTTTTTGTTCGGCCACCATTTTTATAATTCAAGTTACCTAAACTAATGATATTGATAAAAATAATTCATATGGGATGATATCAAAATGCTCAAACTTTGAAGGAGATGGGGTTGGTGAGGATGGGGTATGCTCATCAACGGTGTTGATGGGTTTAGGTGAATAAGTGGGTTATTCTGGTGGTATGAACCCAAAGCAGAATAGCTCATGATGTTTTTGGGTTTTGATTAAGGATAATTCATGAGGTCCTTATTCATAACGGCCAAGGCCAAATCCTTTCCAAGAACACCTTTTAAGGTATGATTTGGACAATGTGAGTTTTTTAGATAGGAGAAGTCAAAGGTAAATGTTCAGATAGAAGGGGTGGTAGAGCAATCATGAAGTGGATGATCGAGTCCTTCAATAGATGAAATTGGTTTTATGATTGGGTGGCCTAAAAGGGATGATAGATCTGATATTGGGGTCATAATTAGGTTCATGGTCAAGGTTCACATAATATTTAGGAGGGAAGAAGGTATCTAAGGCCAAAATATGATATTCTCCTAGTGAGAGAATTTGGAATGTGGGTTCTAAGGGGTCCTTTATGGGGATCTATGAAAAAGGGATGGATTAGCTAGTTGAATCTTGATTGATGGTAGGGGTGGATTTGTTGGTTGTTGGTGGTGAGGTGGATGAACATGTAATAAATACATCATTAGGTCAATACGTCATATTAAAAGATGCAAAAGGACTAAGGTTAGATCGTATGCTAATGATGTGACCCTCATATTCAAAATTGGCACATCTATGCAAGCTATATGGGACACAAATCATGGCATGGATCTAGGGTCATCCAAGTAAAAAATTGTATTTTAACTCACCCTATACAATGTAAAAGAGTTCAGTAATTATGTGAGGTCCCAAATGGATGTGGAGGACAACTGTCCCCAAGGTGGTGGCCATAGTATCATTGAAGGAGTGGAGAACCACTACGGTTTTAGACATGATGTTGTTTGGCAACTGAAGTTGGTCATAATCATGGGAGGAGATAATATTGATACTAGCTCCGCCATTAATCATCACCCTTTTGATGTGGGTTTTATTGATGTATGAAGTTTTGAAGAGGAGAGGATCAAGATCCTTAGGATGAATAGAAGGTATTTTTGAATCCTTGAAAGTGACAAGGGTGGAAATTTGAATGGTTCTAACAAATGCTACAAGGGGTTGAAGATCTTTAGTTTGAAAATATATAGATTGTAGGATCTCTATCAGTGTTTGACAGTGAGGAGGTGAGGTTTTCATTAACTCATATACGATCATCTTCACTAGTGTTTGGTGAAGTTGTATCAACACTACATGCTAAATAAATTTAGAAGGGTTGGAAGGAAATGTACCCAAAATGGATACTTTGTGTTTTGGTAATGGTGAATGTGAAGGTGTTTGGATATTGTTGGAAGGTTGAGGCATAGAATAATATTTCCATATAATGAACACTTTAGCCTTTGCATTATATTTTTATTGGGACCAAGATGAAGTAACCATATGGAGTGTGGATGAGGGGAAGTGTTGGGCTGGATTGCTAGTTTGGTTCCTCCTCATTCTTTGGTGAGATTAGGGGAGTAGGTAAGTGTCAAGTAAGTGGTTGGGTTGATAATGGGATCAAGGGAGTTTCATTAAACAATATATCATCCTCATCCCATAGGTTATTGAAAAGTGTTTGGAGATATTTGTAATTCTCTATATCATGTCCTACTGTCCTATGGTATAAAAAAATTAAATTGTCATTGAACCATGATGGTTTTTGATGTGAAGTGTCAAAGGGTTTGATTAGTGGTAGGCTCAAGGAAGACGTTTTAAACAACTTTTGTATAATGGTGGAATAAGATTCAAGA
Source organism: Torreya grandis (assembly GCA_037957365.1). Lineage (NCBI taxonomy): Eukaryota > Viridiplantae > Streptophyta > Pinopsida > Cupressales > Taxaceae > Torreya > Torreya grandis. Next base: position 196,439 of record JARHVA010001138.1, read on the forward strand.
AAAGGTGTTGGAGGTGACACGTTTTTGGTTTTAGGGGTGGGAGCCTTCTTAGAAGTAGGCTTCACCACAGAAGTTATGGGTGGTGGAATGGTTTTGGTGGGTTTGTTTGGTTGGGATTGTTTCATGTTGGTTGGTTTGGAGGTAGAATATTTTAATATGGAAGATTTTAATGATGAATTTTTGGAGATAGGTGGGAAGGTAGAGGTGGCTAGGTTAGTTAAGAATGATAGAGATGTTGATGATTTCATGGTGGTAGCTGTAGGTAGATAAAAAGGAGAAGGTTTGCTAGATGATAAATATGTAGTTGTAGGAGTTTTCACTATCTTGGTAGAAGGATGAGTTCCTAGGATGGTATAAGGATCAGGTCCTAAGAGATAAGGTAAGTGAGAAGTGGTGGTATGGGCCTAGTTCTAGATGGCTTGGGTGGTTCCACTTTTTTATAGGTATAGTCAATGTTTTCTTTCATGGACTAGATGGGGTTAAGTCCAAATTCAAAGATGGATGAGCAAGGCAAGGGGTAGGTAGTATTCCTAATTTCTTGATGGGTTTGGTTAAAGAGGTGTAAGGTGTTTTGACAATTTTAGATGAAGGTGGTTTGGATGATTCCCCTATGGTTTTGAAGGAAAAAGTGTTTGATGATGAGGTTGAGGTAATGATAGGTTTTAGGGTGGATGAAAATGAGGTTAAAGGTTCAAGTTTGGTTTTGTAATGAATCCCAAGATAGTGCCAAAAGGTGGTTCTATCTAGGATGGGTTGAGAAGTGAACTCTTGACTTTGGACTAATCTAGACAAAGGCTTATAAATGGGTTTGATCCCTTGGTCATTGGTTTCAAAGATTAATCCCATGGGTTTAGGTGAGAGAATGGTTTATTCACCTTTGTCTCTGATGGAAGGTTCCAAGATATGGGAGGATGTTTCCTCCATTGAAGGTGTAGGCAAAGTAATCTCTTCCTTTGGAATGGTATCCAAAGAGGGAGTGATTGGTTCTATGATTGGTAAGGAAGGTGTGGTGGCATCAAGTGAAAGAAAGGGGGTGGTTATTTCCTTTCTTTAGGTATCCAAACGAATGGTAGGTAATTACACCACTTCAATAAGTGGAGTGAGGGAAGAGTTGGCTAATGTAATGTTTGCCTCCTTTGGTATTTCTATCAAAAGTGATATGGGTAAGTCAATGGTGTCATTAATTGAAAGAGAAGTGGTTGCTTTCTCTATTTGGGTGTTCAAAAGAATAGAGGGTGAGTTTTCCACTTCAATGAGTGGAATTGAGGAAGAGGTACTTGAGGCAATGGTCTCCTAAATGATAGGTTCACTAATAATGACATTAATTATATGGACCTCACGAGTGTGAGATGATTCTAGTGTGCTACTATCATGATTGGTAAAAGGAGCATGATTAGGAAAAGTTTTTCAAAATATGTTGAATGACTAATTTGGAGGTGCATTAGGATTATCTAATGCATGTTCACCCTTTTCAATCAAATTTTGGAGAATAGTTTTAAAGGTGTTGCACCTACTAATGTCATGTGCAATGACATGATGGAAGGCACATAGGTCATTTTCATTATACCAACTAGGTGTGGGGAAAGAAGCATCAAATTATTGGGGAGGTTTGATAGGAGTAAGTTTTATGATGTTAGCTTTGTGCAATTTATCCAAAATCAAAGCATTTGACTCCCCTATCGAAGTATATTATCTTGGAGTGGCTTGGTATTGATTTGAGATTATTAATTTGAGTTGGAAGAATTGGTTTGATTAGGTTGGTTGACAATTGCAGGTGAAATGGGTTTGAGGAAAACCATGTATATGGTTTCTTTTGTTTTTGTGCTGGGATGGTTGGATGGGTTGGTGGTTTTGGTTAAGGAAGGGTCATTGGATTTAATGCTAGAATCATTTTTCTCGGTTTCAATTTGCCTTTATCAATGGATCTAATCTCAATTTTATGCGTTATGGTAAAATCCTCATCAGACATTCTAAAATTTTGAACCTTAAGAGTGGGATTAATATGTCTAGAAAAAATTTGGCAGAAGATTTTAATCAACTCAGGTTAAGGTAAAGAGAAATAAAGTTGGGTAATAAGACCTCTCCATCTAGGTATGAAATTGGCAATAGATTCATCATCAAATTACCTAATGGAGTATAGGTTGGTAATAGGGACTATTTTAGATATATTGATTGAGAAATGATGTAAAAAGTTTTGGGCAAGTTAGGAAAATAAAAATATGGAGTACTTGGTGAGAACACTATACCACTACAAGGCTGGTACAAATAAGGACATGGGAAAGGTGTGAAGAAGAAGAGCATCACCATATGCAATCAAATAACAAGAATGGTGAAATTATCTTAAGTGTTGTTAGGGGTCCTCCTTACTTTAAAACTTGGAAAACATGGGTAGTTACCATTGAGGATGATAAGATCGGATAGGGATGGATGGGTGAATAGGTTTATTGTAGATTGGATCATAAGATAAAAGGTTATGATCCTAGAGATAGATGACTCCAGGTTGGTCATTTTATCCATTAACATTTTGATCAAATCTATTTGAGGTTGGTAAGCTCCATAATTGTGTGGTAAGTTTGGTTGACGTTGGGTGGTAGAAATATATGGATAAGTGGTCGAAGGTTGAGAAGATACCATATATTTTTATGTGGTGATTGGAGGTTGGGATGGTGCCACATAAGGGTTAATGGGCACAAAAGGTTGGGTAGAAGGTGTTGCGTATCCTTGTGTATTAGGAACATATTGGCAGGATGTTATAGGTACTTGTTGAGGGATTGATATGGGTTGATTTGGAGGTATGAATGGGTTAGTAGTTGGTAGGGGTTGAGTGGTAACTCTTGTGATAATAGGTGTGAGGGTAGGTTGTATGGAAAGAACCAAATTTTTAAGTGGGGTAGAAATTAGTGGGTTATTAATGATAAGGGGAATGGTGGAAATAGGGGTAGGAGATACCCCCATGGTGGATGAGGAATGGGTAACAAGAGATGAGGTTTCCCATGTATCAAAGGTTTTAGTTGGTGTAGGGGGTGTTTGGCTATTAGTTGGAATGTTGGATTGGGTTTGAGTGGTGGTAGCGGATGTGATATTACAAGAAAAAGATGCTTGGGTGATCATAGGTTTGATAGAGGTATCACCAACCATAAGACGGAGTGGCATACCATAAGGTGGATCCATAGGAGGAACCAAAGTAATAGGGGTGTGGTGAGCTAAGGTGTTGAGGTAATGTTTGATGGCTACGGGGTTGTTATCAAGGAAGGTAGAAAAATATGCATCACCCTCAAAAACTATTTTAGGCATGGTAGGAGGGGGAGAAAGATGAGGAAAACTCTCAACATAATAAGTATACTCCATGAAAGAATAAGAAGAGGAAGATGGTGGTTCTTAGTTGGCTTGATTCCTCAACTGTTGTCTAGGAAAGACCACGTGAGGAATAGAAAAGAAATGACAAAAAGCTCACAACTTTAACACAAAGCAAGCAAGATAAAAATATCTCAAGGAAATAAAAACATATATTAAAGTGCATTTAAAACTTACGATTATTTTTAGATCAATTTGGGCTTATGCCTTAGAAATTGTGAAGAGGAAATTTAGTTTGTAGATTAGGTATTAAAGAGGAAATCTATGGTTGGTTTTAGTTATTAAAAGTGTCTCAAAATAATCTATATTGAAGGTCACTATGTGGATTGATATTGGGTCCTACCCTTTCACTTCACACATTGCAATGATAAGGGCATCAGTTACTTAGCCAAGATATACTAAAATTAAGATTTTATACTCAACTAGAGAGATGAGTTGGTTCTCCCCTTAGTAATGACCCAATTAGGATTACTGGGAAAGGACAAGGTTATATCTAGGTGATGATATCCTAGTCAATCCTTGTCTCAATTTTTTTTGATGTGTTGATTGATTATGTGCTTTGGTAAGGTGTGTGATAACAATAATGAAACTACGATTAATTATTTTTGATTTTATGTTACTAAATGAACTAAAACAACCAATCAATAAATTTATGTATATTTTATTTCAAGCCCAAAAGAAGTTTCATATTTCATTGGATGAACATATAATAAAGGAATAAAAGGGGACGTAGATGATGCTAGGGTCCCACCAGTCATGCCAAAATTCTCTTAATTTTTGCTCATTTTTCTAATTTAGGAAGAAGATAAGAAACTAGTAATAAGGGTGTGGTATAAAAACTTGGTTTGTGATGCACACATAATCTAGATGAATATGGAGGGATCCTCTTTGGATTGGAAGCAATAACCTATATATAAGAAATAAATAACAAAAAGGGTTGTTAGCAAGATAGTTAGGCAGACTACCTAGTATGAGCTAGTTCCAAGAGGTGTGAGCTTGCTAGGAGGCTATCAATCCACTCTATGATAAAAGCAAGTGATAAAATAAAGGTACTTGCATCAAATAAAATAAAGTACTAACATGAAATACAAGGATAGATGGATTCTTAGAAAGGAAAATAAAGTAAATATAGTAAAAGTGGGTCAATACTAGTGCTAAAGTGGATAGGGTTAGGTTTAAAAAATTAGGTAGGGGTCTGTGAACATATAGGGACAAAGAAAATTGGGTTTGGTTGGGGGAAAGGGGTTGGAATTAACTTGCTATTATTTCATGCCACAGTGACCATCAATGGTTATCTTGACCATTGGTGGTTAAGTTGACCATTAGTGGTTAGGTAACTATCGATGGTTGGAGGTGACCATCGATGGTTTTGCTAACTATTAGCAGTTGTCTATGGAATTTTGAAAGTATTCAAAAACTAGTTACAAATTAGATCAATGATAAGGTAAGGGTTTGTTTAAGGGTCTATTCAGCGATGGGAGGTTGGAAGATAAGTGTAGAAAGGTTCGATGAGGGATAGAGGTTGAAAACCAAAATAACAAACTAATGTAGAAGTATAACTGTTGCTTGTTAAATAGATGATAATTGATGGCTAGAGAAATTTTGGTAGAGTAACAGTACTTTGCCTTGAGAGAAATTTTGGCAGAGGTTCGGATCTCTATTACTATTGTTAAATTTCTAGAAGAAAAGTGGCTAACTAGAAGATTGAATACTTGTGTGCAAGAATGCTTGTGATGATCCATTTCACCTCCTACTCCACTCATTTTATACACAAAGAGAGATGGAAGATAGAAGGTTCCCTAGAGGGTAAAGATACTAATTTTGATGCTTGGGAGTTTGATAGCACTGAGTAAGGTGGATAAATTAAATTGTGTCATGTTAGCTTGTATAACTAGTGTTTATGTAAGAATGAGGTAGACCTAATGATCGATAGTTAGTCTAACCATTGATGGTCATGTTTAACATTGATAATTGAGTGTCCAAAGGTAAATTAGTCTAGGTGGGTTAAAAAGTGTTGGGTTAAGGTTATGTTAGTAAGTTAATGATTTTAGTCAGCTATGTAGCTAACTAGACTCAAGGTCTAATGGGTTGATTAGTGGGACAAGAAGGGTTAGGTGGTCCCTAGGGGTTCCCAAGGTATTTATACATCTATAACCATCGTATGTGGTTTTATAGTGTCTATAGAAACTCTACATAGATAGCTAGTTGGGAGTCTCATGTACATGACCTACACCAGACTAGACATATGTTTTTCTATGAGCTATATTTCTAGATTCATGGAAGGGGAAAATAAATGTCACTAGGTTACAAAAAAACATGTTTTGAGATATACCTGAGGTACACTTGAGTATGGTCAGGAATACAAGAAGAATAATCAATTATTTTTTCATGGATATACCAAATTAGACTACCTCAGATGTATTGATGATAGAAAGTCAATGGCAAGATACATATTTCCCCTCAACTCTAGACCGATTTCATGGATTAGTAAGAAGAAAATTGTTGTTTCTATCTCATCCAATAAGGTAGAGCATCATACTGTAGGTGGATTTTTGTGTGAGATAATATTGTTACATCTCATCCTAGCTAATATGGGCATTAGTGAAGAGAAGTCATTTATTATTTATTGTGATAATCAAGGTGTGTTGAAGCTTGTGAATAATATTATTTTTCATAAAAAACCAAGCATATTGAGGTTGAATGTCACTAAATTTGAGAACAAGTCTTAAACGACCATATCCAACTCTAATACTTCCTAAAAAAATGCATAGATAGCTGATATACTCACTAAATCCCTTGGAAAGGTGAAATTTGAGTTTTTTAAGGGTACATTTATAAAAATAATGTAATTAGGGGGGAATGTTAGCATAGCATATAAATTTAAATTAAATTATTTTTTAGATTATAACTAATTATGTTTTGTGAATCTGATATAGATAATCTTTCTTATAGATTCCTCCTTTCCTAGATAGTCAATTAGTTGATCTAGGTAAAATGTCGTTTGCATATTTTGTTCTACTTTTCAAAATTAAAAAATAGTTCCTTTTGTCTGATAACATCATCATCACTTTCCATCATCATGAACTAGATCACTTTGAAATCTTATATGACTTTTGAATTATGTAAGGAATTTCCCTTTATTTGATGCGTATGATAATGGTGTCATTATATTGACATCTTAAATGAACATAAGTTACAATATATACTTTGAAACCTTAATGTCTTGTCTCCACATCAACAACATTTTAATTTTAGTTTGAGTTGCACATTATACATGAAATCGTCTTGAAATCAGATCTTCCTGATGTTTTCCTCATCGACCCTTGACATTGGAAAATATCTAATCAAAGCATTTGCCACCCTAAAAACTACATACCCTTTTGTAATGGGTAAAAGTCATGTAAATGTAAAAACTATCCTAAATTTAAGTATGTTGTGGGATATTATTTCCCATCACCATCACCAACTAATTCACCCATGTACACATCATGCCTTCTTATGGAGCCTATGGTGGAGGTTTCAACAATGGTTTAGGTAGCATAAATTGGTTTAGAAAAGGTGTTGGTTACTTGTATGAGGTTGGAGGAAAAATAAATCAAAACTACATTTTGGATTAAATCATTTATATAAATAAATGTATTTTATCAAGTTGTATTTATAATAATGGTTAAAAGATTTATAGGCTTTCACAGGTGGTTGTAGACCTCAAACTATTCCCATGAAGTAATTTAATTATAAGCATTAAAACAAACTAACTAAAAATAAACAAAAGACTTTGGACCACTAAACCCAACAAAATCCCCCTTGATCTAAAGGGGTATATAAGATGAAGGATTTGGAGTAATGAATCTAAATCCATCAAAGAAACTCTATTGCAACTGGAACTAGTGTATTATACATATTATCACTGAGCAAAACTGATGTCACTCCATACAAAATCTCATCCTATGAATTATGGAATAAAAGGATGATGAACATGATCAAGGTCTACTCATCCCTTGTGATCATCATACCATAATATAGTATAAAATGATTGAGGCCTATCTAACTACATCGATCTATATAAGGCTCCACCCAAAATCCCATCAAATTTACCAACCTATACTCTATATGACACATATTACTAATTTTCAATAAACATTTATGACCTTTGCTCAACACTAGTGGTTCAAACATCCCCTATCAAATCGTTCTATCACCAATAATTGATTGAATACCATTTAATGCTAATCTTCTCCCTGTATTAGGCAAGAGGTGAGAATCTGTGCAATGAAAGAAACAAAATTAAACAATAATGTCTTATCCTTGTCATGAATATCATGGATAGAAATCCTAAATTAGAATTAAAATAATCAAACTAATACCACCAATACTAGCATTCAAGCATTAAACCCAAACTCCAAGTGAATATCTAACTAGAGAAGGGTAATTTTCCTCCAACCCCAAACATATCCTCCAAACCCCAATGTGACATTTACAATTAGTCAATCACAAGGATCACAAGGCTCCTATAGAGGATAGTGTTTGCATCGATAGCACAAGAAAGAGGTGCCAAAAATTTATCATTTTGAAGGTGTTAGTTTCCATCGATAATGCACCTTTATACATAAGTGAACACACAATTGTCATAAAAAAACATATATGGAAGTTTAAAAACATAAAATAGACATTTTTTGCCTATGAAATGTCTAAAAACCTATAGCTAGATTGGTCACATGACCACCTTTGCATTAAAGATTAACTGGTCAAAAAAACATATCACAATACAATACTTAGAATGTCGAATGCATGACCAAAAGTAAATTTAATAAAAAGTGTATTTTGGAAATTTGAAACCTAAACCTCTATTTCGATAGTTATTTTATAAAATAATGTCAACCAACTTGTCTTAAATCAATCTGAATATATAAAGGGGAAAAATTCTAGTTATCCCTTGTTTCCCTGAGTTGAAAATTCCCCAAAAAATATTTACATGCAAAATTAAATGTTAAACTAATGCTTTTGCTTTTTCACTTGCATGTGAAAAATAACTAACTTTATTTCTTATTTGTTCCTTGTGGGAATTTTTAAACCCTAAAGTTTTCAAACTATATAAAAAAAATAGATTCCAAGAAAATAACAATTTATCAGGTCTATGTTGTACTAAGAGAGATGCCATGCAAGCTACAAATCTATAACATCATAAAAGTTTTATCAGGGCTTTTGATCTATTATTCTAATTTTATTTTAACTATTGTGCCAATATGGAAGAGACTTAAATTCTAAATTTATAAATTCCTTAAGCAAAAAAATCTATCGTATAGGTGTGTGATGTGATTTTCTAGCTGATAAAAATAAGTGCAATTACAATTTGTTCTAAGCAAATATGAATTTATTCTGAGTATATCAGGTGTAACACTATTGTATAGGTATATTCTTGACTATATAGCTTATAAAATAGAATTATTAATCCATTATGTTGCCACTGCACAATCCATATACAGGAGAATAAAAGAATTTATTGAAAAAATTGAATAAATTTTGCCTCTGTAGCCATTCAATAGAATATAATAACATGATTTAACTTTGGTGTATCAAATTTAAGTACATATTATAATTTTAAAAATAAAAAAATTAACGCTACAAGGATAACCATAATGTGATTGAAAATCATGGCTTCTAAATGAAAATAATGGCTTGGTCTTTCACTTCCATCTAATGCAAAAAAATCCTTACAACTATTATTCTAATTTTTTAAATGTATTATCAAATATACAAAAGATACATTCAGTGCTAATATCCATGTCATACTAGTAAATGATGTATCATTTTATGTTTTTCACTTGTCATGGTATTCTTTTATTATTTGAAAAAATATATGGGAGGCTCTTCATGTAAAAATGATGAACTATAGAGAAAGAGAAATACAATTTTATTTAGTATGATACTTTTATTAAATCTATCTTCCACATTGATCATTGTGCCATTTTTATTTATTGCACTATTATTTAATCCATTTATGCATGGCTCTGATACCATTGTTGGCACCAAGTAGGGGGAACAATAATTTAAAATTATATTGTTTAATAAATCATTTGGAAAAATATAATAATGTATTATGTAAAGTTGTATTTACAAGAATGGTAAAAATATTTATAGGATTTCACAGGTGGTCATGGGCCTCAAACGATTATCGTGAACCAATTTTATTGTAAACTTTTAAAAAACTAACTAAAAATAAACAAAAAACTTTGGATCATTAAACCCAACATTGGTGGTAATTAATTTGGAGCCTTAGGGATTAGCAGGGGAGTTACAGGAGGTTTGGGTGGTGGCTTGGGTTTAGGTGAAGGTGTTGGTGTTGGTATAGGAGGTTGTAGTGGACTTGATAGAGGTTTAATTAGTGCTATTGGGCGTGGTATTAGTTTAGATGGTCCTGGTTGTGGTAGTTGGCATGGTGGTGGAATTGGCATGGGAGTTAAATATTTTTATTTTAGAGATTTACTTGTATGTGTTTTATTTTCATTATTAGAGTATATCCCCTTTTAAAAATATGATGTGGACACCCCCCAATGCATGATACTTAAACCTACCAACCCTACCCGCCACTTGGAACTAATCGCTAATCAACCACCTTTTATCTCAACCCACACTCCTCTACTATGATATTCCTATTATATTTCCAATGCTTATGCATTATGCACCCACATGCCATGCACTTTTGAAATAATTTGGTACTCACTTTAACCTCAATGAAACTAAGAAGATAGAATTTGCCTGCACATCGCCAAACATTGGAAGATGATTAATGAACCAAAATAATATCAAGACAATAAAATTACCAATAGGCAATGATTATGAACAATAACCCAATTGATTCGTATTGAATTATTGAAATGATTACAAACCATGTATAAATAAGCAACAATTTAGAATTCAAGTTAATATGCAAAATTTGGAACTCTAAAAAAAAAACTCTAAAATTAATAAAATTGAGCTACTATTTCTAGTAAGTATCACATACAAGCACGTGCAGCTCTAAAAATCTCAAAAAATAATTTTAACTCTAAAATGAACCTATCAGATGAATTTTAAATGAGATTCAAGTTTTGTTACAAAAATAAAGAATTCCTAAATTTAGAAAAAACCAAAAATATTTTTAAAATATGATTTTGGACCCTCAAATGGTTGCATTTAGCCTTTGAAAAATATAAAAAATATCCCATAACTAGAAAGTCTAGTTATGACACATTGAAATTTACTATCTTGTCATTTTAGCATGAAGCTGGACTCAAATAGAGATACAGATCTAAATTTATGGACTCTATAAGTTTGGCCATTTTTTTCTGCATCAAGGATGACACATTGGGAGAATATTTATGAAGATTTGCATCTTAAATATTCATTTAAATTTATCCACATCAACAACACTATAGTGATAATTTTAGTCTCACATTATACATGAAACCTTATTGAAATGAAATATTCCTCATGTTTTTTTTCATTGGCCCTTGACAATAGCAAACATCAAATCAAAGAATTTGTCACCCTACAAGCTATGTACCCCTTTGCAATGGGTCCAAGTCGTGTAAATTTAACAACTTCCCTAAAGTTGGATATGTTGTAAACTATTGTTCACCCTTTTTATCACTACCTGACTCACATCTTCACACATCATACCCCATGGTGGAGGCTTGGGTAGAGGTTTTTATGGTTGTTTAGGTAACATATATGGTTTTATCTAAGGTGTTGATCCTAGTTCAAATTGTGGCTTAGGGTTTGACAGGGGAGTTGGATGATGCTTGGGTAATGGCTATTAGGCATGGTGGTAGTTTAGATGCCCTTGGTTGTGGTAGTGGGTATGGTGGTGGTATTGGCATGGGAGCTAAAGATTTTTTATTTTAGAGATTTGTTTGTAAGTGGTTTAATTTAATTTATGGATTATATTCCCCTTTTAACCATATGATGTGGACACCCCCTAATGCATTACAATTAAACATACCAACCCTACTTACCACCTGAAACTGATCACTAATCAACCACCTTTTATTTCAACCCATACTCCTCCACCATGACATTCACATTGTATCATCAATGCTACCCCTTTATTCACCCACATGGCATGCACTTTGCAAACACTTTGATACTCACTTGAATCTCAATGAAATTAAGGAGATAGAATCCATAACTTCAATGTATTTCCCACAACCATAAGCATTTTATTGTTGCTTCAATGTTAGGGCATGTAATCGTAATCAAATAAAAAAAAATCAATAAAATATAAAACCACCCCTACAAGCTATAAATCTCTTTGTATTGGATTTAGGTTATGTAAACCTAGAAACTACCCTGAAGTTGAAGCATGTTTATTAAATGGGCACTAAGATGTATGATGTCAATTGAAATATCCTGTCATTACTCCTCATTACCATTGAATTTTAATTTATTGATGTGTCAATATAATCAAAATGTTGAGGAGAGATTCAATACTGAACGAAACCTACCAACTCTCCCTACTAGCTACAATCGATTGCCAATCGACCACCTTTTCCCTTAACTGGTGAGATAAAACAAATAGATGGATTTCGTTATAGTCTTCATTGGTGTATGTTTTATGTGGGCCATCTCCACTCTAAGCTCATTTATTACACTATACCTTTTATCTATCACATTGCAGCTTATATTGACCTGACACAACCACTACATGTAACCACTTTATTTAATTACGCATATTTCCTCTTGGAGTCATTTAGGGATTGAAAATAAATATTACCAAGAATAAATATTACATAAATATATAAAATAATACAATACAATATAAAGATAGGTTATTCTATATATAATGGACATTCCATAATTACCATCGCATAAACTATTGTATTTTGTTATGGCTATTCAACAATAGATCAAACCAAAACACACAAATAGTTGAAGCTATAGCCTCATGGTGTTATGAGACATGTTTTTCATTATTAGGGTTATGGGGTGGGCATCATAGGGACTAGTGGTTGTAAGTAATGTGAATGCAACAACTACACTAAATTTGGATATTTTGTCACAACATGGACCCATAGTTCCCATATTGTATGAAATGCACAAAATGACTTTTACAAGGATGCTCTCAAGCTGTTTGGGCTAATGAAGAAATTATAACAAACCTTGACCACATAGGCTTTGCCTATGTTTTATTAGCATGCAACTATAGTTTATCATTATCTTTTGATGCTATCAAACATTGTCAAGAATGTACTAATGACTCAACAAGTGCAATCAACACTCCCATGTTTGACATGGAAGTGGATACAATTGAGTATATTGACCTAGAAATTGAGTCAAGTAATCAGATGGTGACAATTATCAACTTGAAAAGTGGCTACAAAGTAAAGGCATTAAATCAACTCCTTCAACATCTATTACATTTATATTCCTATCACTAGAAAATGGATCGAAGATTGATTAGGATTTGAATCACCATGGAAAGCTTTTGCCTATGCGATCTCTTATAGTCTTCACGGAAAAAGATAATCTCATTGACAAATCACTATGTCAAATCTACAAAGTACATACCATATGGGTACATGAAGGTGGCATCACTCATTATACAATGTGAATTTCAAGGTAGAGGAGTCACTAGTTGAGAACATTAGTCCCAGATGCCACAAAGATTTGGTCGGTTTACATCTCAGGGGATGCCCACATCCTACACTTAAAAGGGAAATATAATATGGTAATGAAAAGAAAAAATATGCATTTTTTTTGGAAGGGTTTTGTCTAAATGATCTCTTATATTCTTCATGTGTCAACGCTACAAAATGCATGCCACATGGATGCCTAAAGGGGCATAGCTCATGATACAATGTGAATGTCATTGTAGAGAAGTCACTAGATGAAACAATCAGTCCCAGGTGGTAGGGGGTTCGTAAGCAATAGCATCATCTCTGAATACCTAGTTTTGTTTTTTTTCTCCCTTGTCATCCAATTTTATCTACATGACCAAAAAAAAAATATACTAATATTTTGAACACTGAAATAACTTTTAACTACAATGATTAAAAATATAATATAATCGATGAGCATTATATTCGATTATATAATCTATTATATGAAAAATATTATATTATACACCAATACAAAAATGTATAATTCACCTTTCCAATATTTAAAAATTTACATATACACATACACATATTATCTTCTTTAATAAATAATATACATTTCACAAGGGATCCTACCACCTAGAAATGGTGGATGAAGAAGACGTGTGGAAAACCATTATTAAACGGATGGTGGATAGAAAATCATTTATACTAAAGTCAAATGAAGTTTCACCTCCAAATTTGTAGCATGAGACGCTCTCATCATTCGAGGAGACATCACTATGTAGACAGTTGTACCACCTGTCACGTGGAAACTTTTTTACTTTTGCTTTCAAATTCACTTAAGTCGCGAATGCGGAAGCTCCTCCGCCAACTGCCAAGTACCCAACATGACATACCATTTTATTGATTCTGTGGCGTGTGCATGCAAACCACCTGAAGACCGCGTAATACGTGAGTCCTAATTTCCTCGTTGCTCAGTTTATTTGGAGAATGGCACGTTTGAATTGGGATTTTTCAGCCCAGATAAAAATATTAGTTGGTAGATTCGCATCTGGTATACCAAGATCTTAGAGAAGAAGATCCTTTGGGCAGCTAATAGGGAGAATACAATCAGAAACATGCCCGACGTTATGAATCTGTCTAGAGAAGGTAATCTGGGACTATTTGATGCAGAGGGTGCGTCCATTTGGACGGTCAATGGCTCTGGTTCTGTAATATTAGATTATGGTAATTTTTAATGTTGGGTGATGACAACAAATCTGAGCATATTCGGTAGTGTTTCGACCAGTCTGTAGATACTTAAGCTGGTCAAGATGAAGTTCGGTGGACATCAAAACTTAGTTGGTTGGAAGAATTCATGGGATCCAGCTCTAGGAGAATTCTCCTTTCAAGCGGATCTGTCCAGGACTAAACAATTCGTGCTAAGCTAGAAACATTCTGTGCAGGATTGGGAAAGTGGAGTTTATGGCAGTATTGGGAATGTCACAGTCAAACAAAAAACTCTACAACCTCGGTGTTTAAAATATCATCTTTGGTTTGTATCTGAATTTTACATAGTCACATTCATTCTGTGCTAGACAAGGCTGGAGCAATTAAATTCTATAGTTTGATTGATAGCAATAAATGGAATGTGCTCTGGTCTTTGGTCCCCTTTACGTGTTTTCGAATGTTAGGTCTTGAGCGCATTCAACTCAAAAATATATGTGAGACTCAGTCAGACATAGTTCATATGTGATGTTTTCAGGCTTTGCTGTGATGTTTTTCTCGTCAAAATGTGACGGTTTGATATTCCGCGTATCTTTCCGCTTGTAATTTTAACACTATATAAAACAGAAAATATATTATACTTTCGTCCATACATGGTACAACGACTGATGAAAAAAACTTTAACATTCCAAATTATTTATGAGACAAATCTTTATCTAATTTCTCATATAAAATGCTATTATTTGTTAATTTCTCCCTACCATATTAGCATCCAAAGCTGTAAAGACATTTATTATATGGCAGAATCTATTTTTTAAATTAGAATTATAATTATATAATTTTAACATTATATAAAACAGAAAACAGATTATACTTTCCTCCATACATGGTACGACTGATGAAAAAAACTTTAACATTGCAAATTATTTATAAGACAAATCTTTACCTAATTTCTCATATAAAATGCTATTATTTGTTAATTTCTCCCTACCATAGTAGCATCCAAAGCTGTAAAGACATTATATGGCAGAAACTATTTTTTAAATTATAATTATAATTATATATATGCAAAATCTATATAAAAGTACTTTGCTTGTAAGGTAAAAAGGTAAGAAATAAAACCTCTGAATCTATAGTTAAAGGAATGCATTATTTTGTCTGCATAGAATATAAAGAGAATCTACATTACATTTCAGAGAAGAAAATTCTGTGTTAGGTAAAGCTACTGTCTATGGAACGTGAAGATATTATTTTCAAGGAATAAATGTAAAAGTAAGAAAACTACTATAACTCAGAACATGTGTCATGGGCCTTTTTTTTAATTTAAGGTTGTTTTCTTTTGGAAACTGGATTGCACTTTGCCTGTAGTTGCATTCATGCCTATTTCTCATCTCCCTTTTGCTGCCCATAGGAAAAGAGTCCTAATGTTCTCATACACCATAAATCTTAATTTTGTTCGAGAATAACCGTTTGTTTTTTACTTCTGTTCCCTTCCGTTCAGAAGGAAACGTTGTGTGGGACTCACTGATTTATCGATGCGACCAGTGAGGCTCGATCTTTTGAGTAGAGATTCGTTAAAATTTTTAAGAAAGGCAAAATTTTATATAACGATAAAGTGATTTATTTTAAAATAGTCACATGATATGCTTCCTCAGTTGCACACCTCACAAGAAATTTTTTCTCATGGATTGTTTAATTACGTTGTTAGACATTCACCTATCAGATCGACTACTCGATTGAGAGTTATTATTCGAAGTCGAACGATGAATATGATCACACTGTCCTAATTTTAATGTGTAGCATGGGTTCATTGGCCCATGTCACAACCTCAGATCATTACCGGTGGAGATCCATTGACTTAATTAAAGTTTTTATGAATCCACATATAAGGATGTAGAGGTTCGTTCGATGTGTTATATAGACA
>JARHVA010001138.1:217500-227500 GCA_037957365.1 Torreya grandis
AGTATTTCTTAACATGCTTTCTTATTGTTTAAGATTATTTGCTACCTTAGTCTTCAATGGATTTCCTAACTCATAGGCTTTAATATATCAAATAGGTTAGAAGATAAATTTATATATGATTTTAGATTGATTGGTATAATACTGAAGTAATGATTAGCATTTGGATCAAAACATTATTTATAAGTATATTATTATTGACATAATCAATACTAATATTATATTTGATTGGTTTATATAAAGTTGATTAAGATTAATTGTATAATATATTAATCCCTATAATTTTTTAAAAACATTTATACGCATCTATGAAATACATTTTATTCATTAGATCCTTACAATTAGATCTATGTGATTTCACCTTAACTTTCATGATAAGCAAAAGGGTTGATTTGTTGATGTGACATTTTTCAACATCAATAAATTTGGTTACTCCATTGAGGATTTTTTTATTTTTTTATTTTTTTTTAAATTATTTATTTATATAGTTACTCATTCTTGTCTTCATTATTACACACTACCAGAACTATTGCCAATTTTCATTTCATAGTTTTATTAGCTGGTAACAAGGATTTTGATTCTAGTTTAATAGTAGTTTCTTGCTCAGTAATGGAAATCATGTATGAGATCACTTTAGAATGTATTTACATAAAAATATTAATTAAAAATCAAGTATACCAAAGTCTAAAAGTCTTTTCTACACTTTCTTTTTAAAAAAATGTCTCTATAGGGGAATATTTATTGTGATTTTTTTATAAATTAAGTAAAATTCCTGTTTATTTTAGACTAAGTATTGATATTTTCTTCCTCTATTGGAAATATAATATAATTTTTAATTACATTCAAATTATTTATAAAATTGGTATTGTTAACTTTGGCTAAGCCTTAATATTTACTCAAACTCGAAGACAAAATCAATATGTTTATAAGATTGACTCACTCAATCATGGTATGTTCAAATGAAAAATATTCTATGCTTTAATGTTATCATTTGAAAATAAATTTCCTAAAGTGTTTTGTATAATTTTTTATCTATTATCTAATCATGTCTATTGATTCTAAAAATGATTCTCAAGATTTAGCATATAGTTTAGATTCTTCGTCAGAATGTTATGATTTAGAATAAAATATTGATTTTTCATTAGAATTAGATTTAGGAAAATTTAATTCATTTGATCTACATGATCAATCATAAAATAATTTCATTTATCTTAATTCTAATTTACTTTCTATTGACAATATTTTATCAGAAATGAGTATTCCTATTAATAGGGAACATGGTGATGTTTTGAAAAGTTCTAAACTATAAAATTTCGATTTAGATATAGAATTTTTTTTGAATTAAAATCTGAGTCTTTTCCCAATAGAATTAATGCCTCTCCTTATGATTTTATTATCTCTATAACAATCTCATATCTTATTTAGATTATTTAGATAATAATCCTATTGATTTTAATTCAAAATAATACACACAAGATGAAAATTATAATATCTTTGATGTTGAATTTAGTGATATAGAAAAAAAATATAAGATATTGATGCTATGGATACTAGATTGGGCATTCAGTTGATATAAATTAAATATGAAATGTTTGATTTTCCTAATTGTCTATATCATGATGCATTGTTAGTGAGTACAACATGTTTTATTATTTTTCTTTCTTAATACCAAGATTATAATATTTGAATAATAAAATAGATTATGAATGTTTTAAATTTTATGAATTTTTAGAGTTTGAAGCACTAACTCTATTTGACTACATGAAACATTAAAATATTCAAAACTATTCAATATGGAAGATATATTTGAAAAATCAACTTAAGTTCTTGATCTATATTCATTTTATCCTAAAAATATTGATCACTTTTTAGATCATTCAGATAATATTTTGTATACAATAAAAGAAAAATAAATAGATAAAACCATGTATAGTCATGATTCAATTTTATTTATTCAAAGCTATATGATATGTTTAACATGTCATCTTATTAATTTTAGGGATGATAGTTTGACATATGATGGATTTATTCATATTGAAAGTAATAACTGACATTATGATGGTACTAAAATAGACCACATACCTTTTATTAAATTATTAATTTTAAGAGTTAAACCTTATCTACTTACTTTTGATATCTTTTAGTATTGGTTAATCTTTCATTTTCTATCGTAATACAATATCTTTGATGTTGGTTAGCTATTTTTTTTCTCTTTAGTTTGTATATATTTTATTATTTTGATTTATTTTTTCATTTTGATTATTTATTTTCAGTTTGTTGTATGTCTTTTCTATTCTATTTAGTTCATATCAACTCTTGGTAACATTATCCAAAACATTCATTACTTTGAAGGAAGAGTACATCAGAATCTATCATATCACTATAAGTTTTTCAATTATGCTAATATATTTGTACATGATAAGCTCAATTTTTTATTTTATGAATAAGCATAAACTGATTATAAATGAGTTTTAAGCATTACTAATTTTTATAAATTATATTCAAGGCTTTTATATTTGATTTTATATTCAACCCAAATTTCCTTGCCTAATCTATCCTAGTATTTATGCCATGCTAGAAAAACATGTTATCCCTTAACAATTTATCATTATTAAAGGTGTTCACATATAGATGCTTGTGAAATAATTGAACCTAGATTTCACTATCAAGTGATTTATTTTTTAATGGTCATTTATTATTCCTACCCAATTTCTTTGTTAAAAATTGTTATCAAGGTTGTTAGTGTTAAGCCTATTTTTTACACCCCTCTATTTAAAAAATAATTGAAGTATACTTGTATATATTTTACCATACTAATGATTTGTTGTCATACAATCTAAAACTTTTTATGAGGGTCTAATTCATTTGTTTTAATTTTGAATATACATTATTATGTTATGTAATTATGATGATTGTCACATTTAATTAAATTTTGAATTGACCATTAATAAGTGGTTTCAAAATTATAAATGTGATATAATCAAAATTCATTAAATACCAATATGATTAAAATGTACAGATTGATATTTGTGAACTATTAGACTAGGTCATTTGAGTAGTGAAATTAGTTGGTTGCACTTTACTTTTTTCATCTACAAATTGTGTAGTTTTTTCCATTAATATAGATGTATGAATAGCTTTTCATTTCCTAGTTTATTATTCATGAGTAGGTTGATTAGAGAAATGGTTATATAATGACTATTCAAATATCTCTTATGATTCATTGATGTGGTTTTCAAAATTTGTAAAGGTTCTAGTGATATGAAATTTTGATATCATCTCAAATTCATACAAGATTTTAATGGCATCCCATTTATTTAATGGAATTTGTGATTATTTTTTGAACATATTAATCTAATATGTTTGATTTTAATCCAACATATATATTAAAAATATGAATATGAATGCCTAAAGCCTACTTAAAATCAAAACCTAAATGCTAAACTTAAGGACTAAGTTGCTAAAGGGTCACCATGACACGAAATTTATAAGGTGGTGGATATAAATTTTATAATATATAATGAATGCATGAACTCTAAAGATATTAGGTTTGAAGTCAAGTTTTGAACTTAGCCAACATTAACTAGTGGTGCCAATAAATACATTTCAACTAATATAGTGTAAATATAATTTATATAATTATGTGTCTAGATATTTCATTCAAATTTATTTTAAGTGGAAATATGTTATTGAATTACTAATAATAATATATGCATCATATAGTGATCATTAAAAGGGATTTTAAAACAAAATTTGTTGTTTGTTAAATTTAGTAGAAATGAGTAAGAGGTAACCAAGCCATTAAATAAGTAATGACAGAGTTGAATATATGTATTCTATCCTTCAAATTATTTCCTATCTCATAGGCTTTGATCTATTGGATAGGTTAGATGATAACATTATACATTATTTGAGATTGATTATTACAATATTGAATAAATGATTGGCATATTGAATCAAAGCATTATTTATAATTATATTATTCTTCGCATAATCGATATTAATGTTATATGTGATTGGTTTATACAAACTTGATTTAAATTTATTATATAGTATATTAATCTCCAAAAAAATTATAAAACCCTTATACAAAGCTTTGGAATCAATTTTATTACTTAGACCTTTGTGATAGGAAAAATGTTTGATTTATTAATGTGACATTTTTTACTATCATCAAATTTGATGACTACATTACGGATTATTTTTTAAATCAAGTACATTATTTATATAATTATTCATTCTTTTCTTTAATGATGCACACAACCATAACTAGCCACCAATTTTTATTTCATAGTTTTATTAATTGGTAGCCTAGATTTTTATTCTAGTTTAATAATTGTTTCTTGCTCGGTGATGGAAAAAGTGGATGAGCTCACTTGATAATGCATTTGCATTAAATTTCTAATTTAAAATAATATATACCAAATTATAATAGCATGGTTTACATTTCTTTGAAATAAAATGAATCTATAGGGTAATATTTGTTTCACTTTCTTTGTAAATAAATTGAAATTATTATATTTTTGAGACCAAATGCTGAAATGTTTTCTATTTTTAAAAAGTAATTTTCCTTACAATTATATTTAAATTATTCAAAAAATTGATATTGTTGACTTTAGCTCAGCCTTAATATTTTCTCACATTGGAGGACAAAATTATGATTCTTGTAAGATTTACTTATTTGGTCATGATATATTCAAATGCAAAAGATTCTCAGCTTTAATGTTAGACTTTAAACATAAATTTCCTAAATAATTTTCTATCTTTTTTATCTATTATATGTCAATAAATTTTAAAAATGATTCTCAAGATTTAGCATATAGTTCAGAGCCTTCATTAGAATGCTATTATTTATATCAAAATATTAATTTTCCATCAGATTTAGAACTATAACAATTTAATTCATTTGATATACCTAATAAATCATATAATAATGCCATTTATCTTAATTCTAATTTATTTTCTATGATAATATTTTAGTATACATGACTATTCTTATTAATAGGAAAGATGATGATGTTTTGAAGAAAATCTTGACTTCAATATAGAAATTTCCTTCAAATTAGAATCTAATTATTTTCCAAATAGAATTAATTCCTTGACTTATGATTTAATTTCTCTCTTTAACAATCTCAATCCAATTTTGATTCCTTTGATAACTATCATATTGCTCTCAATTCAAAAGGCTACATTTGAGATGAAAATTTTGATCTCTTTGATGTTGGATTTAGTGCTATAACAAAAAAAAAGAAATTTAAAGATCTTGATGCAATGGATATTTGATTGAGAATGAAATTGATGGAAATTTAATATGATATTTTTTATTTTCCTCATTATCTAGATCATGATGTGATATTATTAAGTTAGTATGAAATTTTCACTATTCTTCTTTATTAATATCATAGTCAGAAGATTTGATTAATAACATAAATAATAAACATTTTAAATGTTATGGCATTCTAGATTTTGAAAAAATAACTCCTATTGAATATATGAAACATGAAAATATCTAAAATTTTTCAATAAAGTTCATTATGGAAGATAAACTTGAACAATGAACTTATGATCTTGATCTAGATCCCCTTTATCCTAAAACTCTTCATCTCTTTCTAGATCACTCAAATAATATTTCATATACAAAAAAATAATAATAAATGGCTAGAAATACGTAACTTCGTGATTTAATTATACTCATTCAAGATTATATGATATGTCGATCATGTTGTCCTAATGCTTTTATGGTTTATAGCTTTACTCATGATGAATTTATTCATGTTAAAAGTAGTAACTTACATTATGATGGTACTAAAATAAATTACATACCTTATATTCAATTGTTCCTTTTATGGGTTAAACCTTATTTTTAAACTTTTTTAATCTTTTGGTATTGGTTTATCTTTCCTCTTGTCTCACATTTGAATATTTTTTATGTCCATTATCTTTTTTTTCCCTTTAGTTTATATATATATATATATATATATATATATATATATATATATATATATATATATATATATATATATATATATATATACAGATATATATATATGTATACATATATATATATATACAGATATATATATATATATATATATATATATATATATATATATATATATACATATATATATACAGATATATATATATACATATATATATATACAGATATATATATATATATATATATATAAACTAAAGGGAAAAAAAAGATAATGGACATAAAAAATATATATATATACATATATATATATACATATATATACATATACATATATATACATATATATATATATATACATATATATATACATATATATATATATATACATATACATATATATATATATATATATATATATATATATACATATATATATATATATATATATATATATATATATATATATATATATATATATATATATATATATATATATATATTGTTGTTTTTATTTTCTTTTTCTTTAGTTTAGATTAACTCTTGGTAATATTAGTTAAAGTGTTTATTATTCTGAATGAACAGTACAAGAGAAGTTCTCATCCCACTATAAGTTTTTTGATTATGCTAAGATAATTTATTGTACATAATAATCTCAAATTTTTATTGTATGAATAAGCATAAATTGGATATAAATGAGTGGTAAGAATTACTAATTTTTATAATTTATATTTAATATTTTTGTATTTAATTATATATCCAACCCAAATTTATTTGTCTTCCTATTCTTCGTGCCATATTAGCTGAACATTTACTCCATTAAAAAATTATCATTAGTAAAGGGGTTCATACATAGCTTCTTGAAAAATGATTGAACATGGATCGCACTCTCAAGAGATTTAGTTTTTAATTATAGATAATTTATTAGTGATACACAATTTTATTATTAAAACACTCTAGCAAGGTCACCAATTTTAATCCTATTTTTGACACCCCTCTCTTTTTTGAAGATCTAAGTATACTTACATATATTGTCACATTGAAAACATAGTGTCATAAAATAAAAAATTACTTACAGGGATGTAAGTCATTTTATTTCATTTTGAATATGCATTATTATGTTAAATAATTATATGACTATCACATTTAATAAAATATAGAATTGAATATTAGTATATGGTTTCAAAATAATAAGTGTGATATAATAAAAATGCATACAGTGCTTATATGATTAAGATGTAAAAATTAATATTTGTGAATAGTTTAACTTGGTCATTTGAGCATTGACATTGGTTGGTTGTAATTTACATTTTTAATCTATAAATGATATAATTTTTTTTTAATATATATCTATGAAGTGCTTTATGTTGTCTAATTTGTTGTATATGAGGAGGTTGATCAGTGAAATGTTGAAATAGTGATTGATCAAATATCTCTTGTGATTCATTTATTTGGTTTTCAAGATTCATAAAGGTTCCAATGATATGTTATTTTGGTATCAACTCTAGTTCATATAATAATTTGATATTATCCCATTTCATTGATGGAATTTATGATTATATTTTCAAGATATTAATATGATATGTTTGATCTAAATCCAACCTATATATTAAAATTATTAGCATGAATGCCTAAAGCCTACTCAAAATCAAAATATAAGTGCCAAACCTTAGGACTAAGTTGTTAAAGGGTCACCATGACACATATTTTATAAGGTGGTGGATCTAAAGTTACCATATATAATGAATGCATGAGTTATGAAGACCTTGGGTTTCAAGTCAAGTTAGGAACTCAGCTAGAGTTACTTAGCAATGACACTAAATACATTTCAGTTGATATAGTGTAAATAAAATTGATATGACTATTTGTTTGGAGATTTTATTGAATTAAAAACATTAGTACATGCATCAGACATTGATCATTAGTAGGGATTTTAGAACAAGGATTGGTGTTTGTTAAATTTGGTATAAATTAGTTAGAGATAGTAGACCCATTAACTAAATACTGGTAGAATAGATAGAAAGTAATTGATAGAAATGTTGATGAAAGTAGTTACCGATCACTCAGTTTATACAAAAGGGTGGTTTTTGCATTTGGATGGTCATTTTTTTAAAGATTTCAAATGAAAGTAGAACTATGGTGAGAGGAAAAGGAAGAAGATATAGGTTTCATGTTTTGTGCATCTAGTTTATTATGAACAAGGTATGTTCATTTATCTCATTAGTAATTATTTCCAAAAAAATATTGGAATTTTATTTGAGCTCAAATGGAAAAATCATCCATATAATTTTTTATTGACTGCATGGCATTATTTGAGGATTTTATGAATATTGTATACGTTTATGTTTATTTTTAAAAAGTTTGAGATTGTTTTGGAACTTTGAATATGTGCATTCAGAGGTTTTGTATTTTGGAATTTTTTTAAGTCTTCAAGGTTTGATTTATAGGTCAACAATTTCCATATATATTATAGTGTTTTAAAGGAGGATATGAAACATTTGAAATTATCATGAAATAAATTTTGTTACTTTTAGCTATTTATTTTCTTAGGATTTTGTCTAAAGCCATGAGATATGGATATGTGATTTTTAAGACCTCATTTTGTCAAATGACCTCTGCACTAAATTTGCATAATAGAGATTCAAATTTTTTGTCGTTTTGAATAGATTTTTTTTTAAATTTCTTCTATCCAAAAATTGTATTTTGTTCACATGCAAAAAAAAATTTCCATGTCAAATTTTTTGACCAAATGACCATCTTCATAAACAAAAAAATTAGATATTATGACACCCATTTGGACATAAAATTAACCTTACCACTAGACCTAATAAAATGTTTTTAAATCAAAATGAAAGGTTTTTTAACTCATGGTATTTTCATATTTTGGATCCTTCAGTTTAAAAAATTATTTGAATAAGGGATGGTTATAAATCCATCAAAAGGCACATCAGTAGTTTGCATAATTCAATTTTGATGTATACTGAGAAATTTAGTGTACAGTGCTAGAACATTTTCATTTGAAGGGTCATGTTGAAGTTGTTTATCTACATAAATTTATTTTATCTTATTAATTTTATATGGGTTTTAAAAGGATGTAAATTGATTAATTTGTAAATTAAGTATCAATTTTCCAACAACTCATTCGATTTCAAGTGTCCATAACTAGCTAATGTTAAATTTTAGTGGTACTCATTTAATTTTTTACCATCTTGCATTTTGTTTTAACATATTGTAATGGATATATGATGGAATAAGTTTCATGTACATTATCAATGAACTCAGTTTGTCAATATTAAACTCATTATTGTGAACAAATTTTAAAAGTTGGAATAGATAAAATAATTATTTGGACATGTAGATATTTGGTAAAGGGTTTTACGAGATGTTATGTAAATATAGTGAATGATTAATATATTTTTAGTGAGTATGAATTTGTTTGATAACTTGATAGTTATAGTCAATTTGTGGTTCTTATTCCAAATGAAGAACTTTGTTTAAATACATAGATTTATAGAACTTATTGTTACATGAATTTGGATGCATGATAGTAACTTAATATTTTTTCAGTAGATTTCATTTTGATTATAAATATTTTACTGAATTATATGGAAATGTAAATCAAAATTAACATTTTGGTTCTTTGTTTTTATTTAAATTACTATAGTCATTATTTTGTTTGACATACGTGAATGTTTATTTAAAATATTTTGCAATGATTAGGGGGGCCCTATCTATTTAGAGTTATATTTATTTTTGCATTATTTAATTTTGATCTTAAGACTTTATTAAAACCTTGATATTAAAATTAAGTTATAACTTTTAACTAATTGGCTTTTAAGAATCAATTAATGTTGACAAATAACTAGCTAAACATAGTTATAACTTATTTTCATAAACCATATCTTGAGGAGATTGTTTAAAAGGAGATCAAGGATACATCTCAAAGGGAGGAACATGTGATAGATATTATGATGACTTTGAGTTATTTTAAACTTATTCATCCTTCTTTATTTGTATGCAACATCTCTAAGGTGATATACATTATGTAGATAGACCAATAATATA
>JARHVA010001138.1:232500-250000 GCA_037957365.1 Torreya grandis
CAGATACCAAACCTAAGGCATCATCAAATGAGTCCTCCTCAAGTGGGAAACATAAGAAGGAAAAACTCAAATGCAACTTTTACAAGAAACTTACGCATAATGAATCTCAATACATGAAAAAGAAGATTGACACCTTAACTAAGATGCTTGAGAAGAATAACATCAATGTTCTTGAATCCTCAACTCAAAACATATCTACATAAATGATGCAAAGGCTAAAGATAGGAAAAAGGATAAAAATAAGAGCAACGCACTTATTTCAGTAGCTTCCCAGCCTTCGATTTGGGTTATTGACTCAGGTGCTTCCTATCACATGGCCTCCTTAGATGATTTATTTTTATAAATAGAGTCATGTTTTGTGCCTTCAATTTTCATAAGTGATGAAACTTTGGTAGAATTCAATGGTAAAGGATCAATTGAAGTAAGTGATATGACCTTAAATGATCTTATGTGTGATCTTTCACTATCCACCAATCTTATATCGATATACCAAATCACTCACATAGGTACAAGGAAGTGAGTTGAGTTCACCCCTGATTCAGTGGTTATTAAGGAGTTGCATAGTGACACTATAGTGGCTTATGGGAAGACCAATCATTAGTCTATGTTGTATACCTTCTCATAATTTGCCCTATATCAGCTCTCAATTGCACTACTTACTCATGCAAATGTATTGAGCAAACTATGGCATAAACGGATTGGCCATTCAAACTACCCTTACGTGGACCAACTCAGTCATTAATACATGGTTTTAGAGTTCCTTAAATTCAAATTCTTGGATGGCCTATGCAATCAATGCATTCATATCAAGCATATAAAAGATAAATATGATAAGGGCAAAGCAAGAAGAGCCAAATAGAAGCTATAAATTGTCCACAATGACATAGAAGATCCATTTCTAAAACCTTCATTCAACATCACCAGATACATGCTCACATTCATCAATGATTTTTTGAGGTGCACCTAAGTGTTTTTTCTCAAAAATAAGTCTGAGGTTTTTCTTCACTTCAAGGACTTCAAGGCACTTGTTGAGAAGTAGTCAAATTATTCCATCAAAATCTTAAGGACTAAAAATGGTGAGGAGTATATCAATAATAGGTTTAAGCAATTTTTCACATTAGAGGGGATTCAGATGCAATACATAGTTCCATAGAATCCTCAGTAGAATGGCCAACTGCATGCTTCAATCAAAGTCTCTTACTCCTTAGTTTTGGGCTGAAGTAATCAAGTATGCATGTTATATTTAAAACTATGTTCCACATAAAGTCTTGAAAGGAATCACTCTTTTTGAAGGTTAGGATGGTTACAATCCCCCACTAGATCACTTTTGAGTATTTGGATCACTAGTAATGGCCTATATTTCAAGAATAAATGCAAAGCTATTAACCCTTAGAGTCAGTCTTATATCTTTATGGGGTATGCAGAGGGTACTAAGGGATATAGTCTTCTCCATCCTAATACTCATGAGTTTTTCATAGAAAATAGTGTCATGTTTTAAGAGGGCCCACCTGCACTTACTACTAGCACTCTAGACTATTTAAAAGTCTCACTAGATATTGATTCCACCTTAAATAATGACTTCGATCCACCTCAAAATCCTCTTGATGATCAGGATGACTCTTCTTCTTCTTCAAGTTTAAGTGATGAGAGCAGTGATGAAGATTCTCTTCCTCCATCTCACACTCATGCTTTAGATGATGATAAATCACCTCATGATTCTTCAATCTCATATAATTTTGGTCCCACTGGGGCTAGATAAACACTTCAAAGTACTAGAAAATTAGTTAGAAATAAATCAGATATAAGGTAGACACTTTCACAATTTTAAGGGACTTAAAATGCTTGTATGGCCATTGCCTCAAATATATAAACCTTTCATGAAGCATCTAGCATTCCAGAATGAGATTCTATTGTGCAAGAAGAGTATAGTTCCCTAATCAAGAACAAGGCATGGGACTTGGTCCCTCTTCTTAAAATAAGAAAATTGATCTATTGTAAATGGGTTTATCGAACGAAGTATGGTGTAAATAGGTTTGTTGATAAGTACAAATTTTATCTAGTTGTAAAAGGGGTTTTTTAGGTGCTTGACATAGACTACACTGAGATGTTTGCTCTTGTAACCAAGATGATGTCTATCAGACTCACTCTATTCATGATAGGTGCACATTAGTGGGATGCTCACCAAATGGATATCAAGAGTGTTTTTCTACATGGTGACCTCAAAGAAGATATCTACATGGAGCAACCACAAATATTTATGGAATATTCCTTCTTGATTTGAAGACTCAAAAAATCTATCTATGGACTCAAATATGACCCTTGAGCATGCTATACCAAGATGGACTCCTTTATCCTCATAGTTGGGTTCACTAGATGCCACCCAGATTTGAATGTCTAAATCTTGCAGCAGGATGATTCTTTGTTGATCCTAGTTCTCTATAATCATCCATCTCAACAGTGAAAACTACATTTTCAAACATATTTTCAATGACAAACATGGGATTATTGTATTACTTTCTCAGAATTGAAATCATTCAATCAAATTTTGAGATAATTTTATCACAATTCAATTATTCTCTTGATTTTATTATGAGGTTTAACATAGATAATTGTAAGTCATATCCTACTCCCTTCTTATCTGGTGTGAATATTGAGGCTGATTATCCTACACCATTGGTTGATGCATCTGCATATCGGCAACTAGTGGGTAGTTTTATCTACCTCACACACATTAGAGGTGACATATCCTATGCAGTTGGCATGGACTCTTGGTCTATGTAAGAGCTATATGGATTGCATTAGAAAGCAACTAAATGAGTTTTGCATTACATTTTGGGTTCATACAAATATGAGATACTCTATAGACCAGGAATAGATGTTGATTTGATTAGATACATAGATTCAAATTGGGCTAGAGATATTCAGAGTTTAAAGTCTACTTTAGGTTACAATTTCTCATTTGGTTCAGGTCTAATAAGTTGGTTAAGCATGAATCAACATGCAATTGCTTTATCATCTACACAGGTAGAATACATAGGGGTTGTCAAAGCCACCACTAAGGCAATCTGGCTTTAGAGGATTCTCACTGAGTTTAGTATCTAGTTTCATAAACCAATAATCATCTACTGTGATAACCAAAGCACTATTTAGACTTATAGGAATCCAGTTCTCCATTAAAGGACCAAACACATAGAGATTTACATGCAGTTCATCAAGGACCTTATCAACCAGAAAGTCATTGATCTTTGGTATTGTCCAACATTAGATCAGATTTCAGATATTCTAACCAAGCTCTTCACAGAGAGTAAATTTGTTCATATGTGAGTTCTCATTGGGGTTAGGGTTGCTCCACCTTCTTCTTCCTCCTATGGAGGTTCTTCACTATGTATTTGGGTACCTTATCACTTTCAATGTCAGGACCTAATTCTCATCTCACATAAACTACACTTAAATGGGGGTGTTGGTGTAGTGATTTTTCTCATTGGGTTTTGCCTACACGACCTTGTAGCCATTCTATATTAATTAAGCTTCCTTAGGTTAGTTATAAAAGGGTCACATAGGCTAATTATATTTTTAATGTAATTATTTAATTAATAAAATTTAAACTTCCCCATGTTGCCTTAATTTCTCCTATATGTACCCCACTTTTTCTTTTTGGAATGTTTGACAAGTTAATGTGATTATATGCAAGTAGGTCATTTTTGTAATATTATTGTGTGAAGACAAGCTTCTTCCTTATTTGCAATTTATCTGTGATTTCATTGCTACATACATAAATTTTCTCAATCTTCTATGCAAGGATCCAAGATCGTGGCCAATCCGACATGTACCAATGGCCAAATAATATGTTTAGCTATGTCAGATTTGTATTGTAACCTATTTCTGAATTTGGATTTATGGTTTCAAGTTCACCTCTTCCTGCAATCTAGTTTTATGTTTGCTAGAAGAATGTTTGAATTGATTTCTTCTTGTAGTTTTGACTTATTTCATCTCCAATGCAGAGTAAAGAAAAAAATAGATTGTTCGTTAGGCAACCACAAGGGAGTTACAACTACATGTCTTGCAAATGATGAATTATATTTTATATAGTTATAAAGATAATTGTATAGAATCTTGAGCAAGGGCTTCAACCTCTCAGAAGTGAATGAAACTACATGAACAATTGCATAAACCCTCTTTTGGTACAATCGATTGAAGATAAGAACATCACAATTTGGTTCAATGTGCATGCTCCTTCTCAAGTGTAACAAAGGATTTGATCTATGAAGTATCCATCTTAGGGAAGGTTCTCCATTTGATTGCCACAAAAATTATACTTCTTAAATGATTATGAAACATTTATATAAATTTGATTCTTTAAGGCATGAAATACTATATAACCGACAATGAAAAATAATAATAATCAAAATAAAAAATATAGGAAATCAAGGCAAAGCAAAAGGACCCACAAAAAGAAACATGATACTATATAAAAGTAATATTATTAGATACTTTTTGAAGACCTGTTGCATTGCCTACGAAACAACAGTTGCCAATCAGTAGTAGTGTATAACCAATTTTTTTCGTGATCCAGATATACTATTAGAACATTAGTTTTTACTAACAACAGAGAAGTCCTTTGATTCATTTTTATTGAACATCGAATGATTAATTATGAGTTCAAATTCACCAGTCTTCAGCATTTAAAAATTTTAGACCATAGAGACGTTCAGTTGCTAAAATATATTAGACTAAATAAGTGGTACGATCTCTGGTGTAAATAGAAAAGCATGAGCTCCCAGCCTTCTCGTCGATGGGTTAATACCTTTGCAATTGCTCGAAACCATGCACGATAATGTTTAGTGTAAATAAATTAATCGAAATTAATTAATATTGAAATCTGAATGCGGCTACAAGATCGGCTCCTCCAAACCTATTCAGCATAAGTTATCGGCGTGTCAGGATTATTGAAATTTAAGACTTTTTGGGTGATTTTGAATCTTAAACTCGAGAAATTCAATGTTTGTTTAGCCAATAATTCCATCTAATATTTCATACCAGAAAACAGCGATGCCTTCTCAATAGGAGAACAAACATAATTGAATGAATTGCGTAACTTCAATATGAATGATTCGAGGAATACTTTGATATTCTATAGATGTTTGTGCTGATCGTTTTTATGTATAGTGGATCAAACACGGGATCTGTGTTTATTTCCCAGTTGTTTCCTATTTTAATTTATGGTATTGTCAGTAGACGACCACATGCTGCCGAAACCTGCATCTCAAATTTTAAGAGAACCGTTGTTTTTCAAAACACTAAATGAATCTATTGTTGAAGAAGAGAATAGACGGATAGCCCACATGGGGTTTGTTGCGATTGTAAAATATTTTTCTTTAAGACCATCCTTACGGTAAAGATTAATAGAAAATTATTCTCTTTACAAACAAGTACTTTGATAGGTCATTAATTAAAATACAAATAAGGAAAGCTAAATATATTATAAAATGGTTTGTATGGGCATTCATCCATCTAGAATAGGACTTTAGTTTGACAATTGTGTTTTTTCCAATGTTTTCAAGTTATTTGTTTTCGCATTATATTATTAAGAGCAGGGTAAATTTTAGTGGTTATTATTTGTTAATTTACGAATATTTTAGTTTTATAAATTGTCATTTGGTTATTTTATTGGGTGGTAAATAATATGTATTTGTTTAAATTATATGGGTGTAAATTAGTTTTCTGGTTAGATCATCTATTATTTAAAATAATTTTCATGTGTATAAATATGATTTGTTACTTCATTGAAAGTCAATATGAAATTATTCACCATTATATATAATATATAATCATTCGATGATTAAATTTCTAAATCATATCAACATAACTACCATTCACCTATGAATTTTCGGTATTGTAGTACTTCAACATACTTTCTAAGATAAATTATGTTTCACATGTCTATTTATTTACATGCTTAAACACCATTTATTAAATTTCACCAAACCTTTTGAAACACATACTTAAAAATTCATCAAAAAAATTTAAAAAAATCAAATTCATTTTTTTAATGAACCACTAAAATTTACCTTAATTAAAAAGGATGGATATATTGATTTTTTTTTAATCTCTTTTTATCGGTTGTATAATTACAATGAAATGTGATTTTGGTTACTCATATATAAATATTAACATAATTTTAAATATAATAATATCTTTTAATGACATTTATAAAAAATAATTGAAAAAAATTATTTGTAATTAGAAGATAATTTAAAATATATTATTTTAGTATTAAAGTTTATTGGCTCATAAAAACCCATTAAGAATCCAATTTTTTTTTAGATCAAAACTTAGTTATATATTGTCTATGAGATGATTTTTCTAAGAAAAAGAGTGCTTTAAGAGACAAGTGAAAACACGATTCATTTCATTAGAATTACCTAATTATTATTATATCAATCATGTGAAAATAACTATTTATAAGTATGATCATTTGAATCTAACAATTGATCAAGAGTAAAAATCGAAGAGAATGTTTCATTTCAAGAAAAATAAATAGAATCCAAATTTTGAAATACATAATCAACGGGGACTTATAATTATCGAGCAACACTAGATAAGAAAGTATACGTACGCTTTTATATAAAATATAATTGTTGTACTTTAAAATTAATTTAGTTTTGATTTTAATGAAATAATCAATCATTTTATTAAAGTAATATGTTCAAACTATGGGTAACGAATTTGGAAGATGAATTTGAAAGAGTTAATAAGAGTTCTCTTTTCTAAGGTAGGAGAAAGTATAATGGTTTAAAAAAATGTATAAAAACATGTTTTGAAATTAATTATAAAGGAATTTAGTAGCATATTTATCATGTAAGATTTGTGTAAGTTGATTTTTTGATATTTTATGGTATATGTAGATTACAAATTTATATATATATATATATATATATATATATATATATATATATATATATATATAATTTTTTACTTATAGAAATACAACATAACATTTCAAAGATAGATATGATTTTTAAAATAAGATTTATTAATTTTTAACAATATTTGTAACATAAAAAAATATTTATGCATACATGGTATATTATTTAAAAACAAATCCAATATTTCTAATTCAATATTTAAATTCATCTTGAGGGAAAAAAAAATGAACAAATTAATAAGAAAATTATAACATTTGTGAGATTCAATTAATAATATAAAAAATTATAGAAAGTGCAACTATTTTAAACAAACATAATTAAAATCCTAGCCAAACCTTAACTTAAAACATGTTTTAATAAATATTT
Organism: Torreya grandis; assembly: GCA_037957365.1. Classification (NCBI taxonomy): domain Eukaryota; kingdom Viridiplantae; phylum Streptophyta; class Pinopsida; order Cupressales; family Taxaceae; genus Torreya; species Torreya grandis. The sequence continues at coordinate 239,793 of JARHVA010001138.1, forward strand.
GAAGAGCAAGGCAATTTTAACTGGACCCTAAATTATTTCACCTTCTTAAATTATTAATTATGGGTTTTTGAAGTTATTAATATTAAACATATTGCCTCTATTTAAATAAATTTATATTTTTTCCAATTTCAATATTTTTATTATTGTTCTTTTGTTAATAATAATTTTAATTCAAAATAAGTTTACATAATTTATAGAAATAAGATGTTTGATGACATGGCAATGTTAAATTAATATATAATTATAAAGTTTTGAGTAATGAATATCTCTCGTGTGCTATTTTCAGCTACTTTGAAGAGATCTTCATGTCTCACCCATTTAGGATGATCTACAAGATGAAGGAATTAAGTAAACACCTTTTCATAGAATATAATTCAAGGGGTCTTTTGCTAAATCCAAAGAAATGTTAAGTGTTTTTTTTGTTTAGAATTCTACTTTTATAATAAATATTTTTACAATTATTGTTAATTTGTAAGGTTTATTGTAGGCGAAGCATTTATTTTTCCTTTATTGATTTTAAAATGAAAAGTCATATAAGTCGTATAGGATAATTTTACATTTAATACACTCTTTAAACATGATTTAGGCGTGTTATTTTCAAAATATAAAAAAATATTATAAGAGCCTAATATTAATAATTCTTTAAACATGATTTAGGCGTGTTATTTTCAAAATATAAAAAAAATTCTAAGAGCCTAATATTAATAATCTACTGATAACATAGGCCCTATAACAGATCCTGCATTTCTCAGGGCCTGTTAAATATTATTTTTCAGCTATGTTTTTGAATAAGGAAAATGACTTTTAAAAGATCCATGCAAAATTTTGAAAAAATGACTAAGGTTTTCAGAGCCTAACGCTGATGAATGTTATTATTACATCAGTTTGCACATACTTACAATCTATTATGTCATTACTCGTGATTATAAAAATTGCCCTGGTCTTCAGAAAATATTTCGATGGTTTACGCGAGCAGTCTTTGTTCGCTCCTATTATTCTAAGTTTTGTTTACCTCGTTGTCTAGGCCTACTCTTTATTATTTTTTCTAACAATTATCTCTTCATTTAATTGAAATCAAATAATCCTCTCGAGCCATCTTTTATCATACATATTATTTATGCAATTAAATACAATTTTATTATTTAAAATCTATTTAACTTTATTTATAATGTAAATGTATTAAATTTTGATATTAAACTACTTTCCCATATTATAATATAATTTCATCCTATATAAGCAATCAATAAAGCATAATATCCTAGACGCCACTAAAAATTACAAAATTTGATTTTATTGCAGATTTACTTGGTTCACATTCATCAATTAATTACATTTCACTAAAAATCAACTATCGTTTCATCTTTAAAAAAAAAAATTAAACGTTTTAAAATCTAAAACTTCTCTTTTTTATTCATTAACAACACATTTTCAATTTAATGAACAAACTAGTTATAACTAATGACATTATATGGAAACTTTATAGAACAGAGAATTAATTATTTTAAATATATATAAAAGTATCAGTTATCGTAAAGGTGCAAGGAAATTCTGAAGGAATCATAGATGCTACCATGAACATGTGGCATAATATGGTTTAATGTAAATCCTAAGTTTCACAGGTTGGAAAGGACTATCTAATTTGTTTTGATTTGCTATGCATATGTGCCTATGACTGATAATCTGATGATGGGTAAAAATAGTCAATGTTTACTTATGATTTATGCTATTAACACCATGGACACTTTATGCTCATCACTATGGCCATAACATTACATCGCACCTATCAATTAGCCCACTTATCCATTGGTTCTTGTAAGCATGACCGACACTAGGTCTACATTGTGACATGGTTCAGTAGCCCAATATGCTAATAGAATGTTAGTTTACAATGAGAAAATTATTTTCATATGTACACATTGTATTTTTCCAAATCATATATACAAAACTATAGAATAGCTTATTAAAAAATATGACTTAGTCATTTGTTTTTATAAAATTCCATTCAGTGAATGTATAAAATCATATATTACATTTATAGATGATACAAATGAAGTGGATAAGGCAATTCTCTGTACCTTTTTTCCTCTTATTTCTCTAAATTTACATATCAATATTCCTTTATTATTTTAAAATGTTCAAATATAGAATTATGGGAGATATATATGTCACTGAGGGAGTGTACTCTCGATATAACAATGAAGGTCAAGTCTTGATGATCTATTTTTCCAATATCAACTATTTATTTTTCAAGAGTAATTCCTTATATTTTATGTATTTTTAGGCCCCATGACATTTTGTTAGGTATTTTTATATGATTGCATCGATTACTATGAATAATTGGAAGATGCAAAGGATTATTACTATCCCATGGTGGGCCAAAGAATTTTTTGAATGCAATAACTATGTGCATTGTTAATAATGGTGGATTTTAGTTTAGACTATAGATAATGTGAACAATTTATCCATTAATGAATCCTACTTTCACCCATAGATTTATTGTTAGCATGATTTTATGTCCCTTATCTACAAGCATGGTTGATTCAAGTTGATTATTCCTATATTCCTATCTTGGATTTGTTTAGCTTCACATATTAAAACTATAATGTTTAAGGATTTTAGAATTTATTAATTATGCATTGTTGCCAATATGTTAGTTGCATACAAATGGGTTGATCTTCTAAACCAATTTTATTTTTGTACAGGTGTGTATGATGATTTATTTGACATGAGAGCAAACCACTCTTTTCTTGTAGGGTTTGCATATCTCATATTAGGTAGTAAATTTATGAATTGTAACTATTGTTCAATGCATCCTTGTTGATGAAAATTTATAACAAATCATTACACCAAAACCTCAAGGTGTTAATTAAATCTACCAATTAAGATCACAACATCCCACCATGCTTCCAAAACCCATACTCTAGGCTAGATTTGTACCTATATAATAGGATCCCCTACATGTACAAGCCCCGTACGAACACTAACGTGATAGCATATCCACATGCTCTATGACTTAAATCTAGATAGAGGCTTTGATACCAAATGTAACAAACCATTAGACCAAAACCTTGAGGCATTAGTGAAATCTACCTGTTAGGATCATAACAAAATTTATTTCTAATGTAACAAATGTATCGAATGTATGCCATAACATATGACCAAAATACCTACCTGCATACATTATAATATCATTTATAGGTGGAAGTTATCCTAAGTCCATAATGAGTATCATTGAAAAACCACTAATGTTTTTTATTGTGGTGTAAAAAGTCTTCACACAATCAATTATTTATATTACCCATCATCTTTGGGCCTATGAACTTGATTTCATCTATGAAAACATATTCAATGTATATCATTTACTCTTGAAAACTATTAATGTGAACCCATCAAGTAATTTAATTTATCAAATAGGAACATGGAGGGTTGAATTTAGTGTTGATGCATTGATGTTAAATGTTGGAAAACTATTCAGAGCTAGTAGAATTAGGGGGTATTTACCTATATTTGCAATCAAATCTAAGTAAAATTTGATGTTACTTATAAGGAATGATTTGTATGTACCTATACTTCCATATCTAATCATGTGGATTGGGATGGCTGCTATCTTTTTTTGGGCATGCTTATCAATCTTGTTAAATGCATGTTGTTATGTAGATTAGAATCGATACATTGCTAGGTCACTTGGGGAACCATTATCTATGTCTATTATAGATATGCATTTCTAGTCTATAATTTTTTTGTAAATATGTGTATGTTTAGTGGTACATTATAATGAGTTTAATTTTATTTATTATCGAATTCACTATAGTCAAGAATTATAATGTAATCTATGTCATTGTTAGTCAAGTGTTGCATTAGTGAGAGGACTTACCACTCACTCATTTTCTTATCTGTAATTTATATATTCCTATCACTTATAGTGATATCATTGGTGGACTAAAGGTTGGCATTAACATCTACACATGTTTGCTAAATATTCCATAGATAATAAGAGTCTTTGAACTACTCCCAGTTTGTAACAATTTGTTCCCTATTATAGCCATTATCATAGCAAAATTTTGTAATGGTTTGTAAACTAAGATATCTACCAAATAAAAATCTCAAATGAAGGGGAATCAACCCATGTTTTGGAATAGTATCAAGTAAATATTCAAAGAATATCCTAAGTATCTCTTTGTCTCCATTCATTAATTTTTCTCCTATTACTGTAAGATAACCTTAATGCTGCTTTAATTAGTGGGATGGCCTCCAAGAACACTGGGTGAGATACATATGCATGAATGAAAGATGGAAATATTTCCTTGTTTGGTATGTCATGCAACACCTTATTAAATTTTTCTTTGAAAATGGACATGGTAACAAATATTTGACTACAAACTATTAGAGGTACTTTTCATAGCATGTGGCATGTTTCATGTGCACCTATGTCTTGATCAACAATTTTTTCTAAGAAAAATTATTATATGAACTCATTGTTGGGTTCTTTATTGCAGAATTAGATGATATTTTAGTTATCATATGGTTGTATCTTTCATATTTTTCAGCCTTAACTACATACTTTGGTATATATTTCAACATAGCATGGCAACAAATAACAAGTTGGAAATCTATGTTTGCATTGTGGATGTTGAATTTGTGATCATTATGTGTTAGGAGATAATTTTTTCACCCTTCATCATTAATAAACATGGTTGAGGTTGGTTGTACCGGCCATGGGGATTTATACCTGCACTGGAAATTAGTGCCTTTTTTAGGAGACACACTGACTCATTGCATTTGGCGTAGTGCTTTTCTTGATTCAAAAGTTCCTCATAATCTCTAGTAAGACAACTTTTGGATTTAAATGACCATCACACATTGTAAATGGATTTATAGATTTCAATGTGGAAGCATCTTTTAATGATCATTTTTATTATTAAGGGTGTAAATATTTCAAGGGGAGTCAAGTGGTGATGTTAAGGGAAAATGATATCCTATACTAGACCTAAATGTAGGGAAATTATTGTATTTAAATGTCTTGCACCCATTACAAAAGGGTGTGCAATGTGTAGGGTGGCAGGATATTTGATTGGATGTTTTGTATTGTCAAGAGTGGACATTAATGTCATGATGTTGATTTAATTATGACAAGCTAAATACCCAATGTGATGCTCAAACCAATGCTACAATGATTTTGATACAAGGATAATACATCGAGGTTCTAATTTCTATCATTTATATTCTATTCATATATATTTTCAATATATTGACACCTAGAGAAATTACATAAAGGTTAAGAACATACATAAATACTATACTCATTCCCATGGAATAAAGGGTAAGGCCATACATAAAATGCAAATGGTGAAAGATTTCAAAGTGCATTGGGCAGTGATGATGAGGTGAAATGATAGGGTATTTTAAGGGATATCATACACCAAAGGGATTATATCATAGACATGACTTGGTTTTAAGGAAATTTTTGTATTTCAATTATTTCCACCAACTAAAAAAGGGTCTCTCTCTTACATAGAAATAAATTGAGGTTATGTAATATTTCTCTTTGTTTTCACTTATTAAAAATGTATGGAATGACCATACTCAAACCCTTAGAATAAAATATAACCACAATTAGATCATATCTTTGTAAACAATAAAAAAAATTAATCTAATGGATTATTGATTAGGAAAAATATGTTTGTAGGGATTATTAAATTGAATATTATTGTATTGTTTCTTAATGCTTCATGCACAAAAATGGTAAAGGTTTATGGTAATGAGATTTGAGTGAGATAAAAATATCAATTTAAAATCTATTGGGGTCAAAATAAAGCTATAAAAATGGGGGTGGTGCCTAATATCAACCAATCAACATCAATCATGGAATATCAGTACATGGATTTGATCCTTCCAAAATAATTATGAAAACTATGCATATAATTAATGTAGGCAAGCAGTGGAAAGGGAAGATTACTAACTAGTCTAAGGATCTACATTTTCAAGATTATTAGATAGGTGAAAACAAAATTTAAGTCTTTATTTCCTTAACATAAAAACACTTTGGCTAGCTGACTATTATCTTTTAACTATTTAAGATATGTTAGGATGGTTGTTTCATCATCCTGTCTTGCTCCTGATGAGGGATAACAGGTAGTGATCCAAAATGTCGTGGTAAAAAATATTACAAATTTATTCCCAAAATCAAGATTCATTTGTATGTACCATGAAAGCATAAACTTTTGAGGTTTTAAATAGTTAAATCAATCATAACTTTCATCTAATTACATTTAGACATGTCTAAAATGACATGGGTTCATTCTCTACTTTTTTAGAGAATTCATTAAATATGTGACCCCTATTTTCCATTGAGATGAACCATGTTTGAATCATGTATTGGATATTTGAAATAGTTTTATGGAAGTTATAGATTGTATTTATGGAAGTGACATTTCATTAAACTTTTCAAGTGTATCTCCTCAGGGTTATTTAAGTTCATCACCTTAAATACCTCACGATTGCTTCTTACCATTATCATCCAACTCACCTTGAAATATTTCACCATTTTATTTCTCTATAAGGATGTATTTAGATGTAAAAATAAGTTTATGTAAAGTAATTATGTGGTAAAATTGATCAGGATCCGAATTCACATACAATGCTTTAGTTTATGATGGCTTGCATTTTTCATGGAAAGAGATAGCCTCTTTGCCCAATCACTATGTCAAAACTCCTACTCCATTGACTTCAATCAGGGTATGTCTATATTGGTTGATGGAAGAGCCTAAGATGTTTGGGTTAGGCCAAATTTAGGTGATTAGGTTTTGTCTTGGTGATTGTAATGGAGAAATTCTTTTCATTACAATGGTGCTGGAAAAACTCAGAACCAACAAAAGATTAGAATTTTGGGTTTCAAATTTAGATTAAAAATTGAATTAGACATGGGTACATACAATCAATATCAATATCAAATTTGTAAATTATCTAACCATTTGTGATTATTTTTCTCAACCATCAACTGGGGTGATCAAACACGATGTGATGTGCTTGACAAAAATTTATTACCATACTATACATAAGCATGATCTACACCAAAAATCATCAAAATTCTAATTCCAAACCTTCTTTTTAATTATGGACATGTCATGAAACTTTATAAGTATATGTTTTTGAGGTTCTTTGACTCCATCGCCTCAAATTTTATACCATGACTTCTAACTATCATTTCCAAACTCACTTAGAAATATATGACCACTTTCATTCTCTATAAGAACGTATTTGGATGTCCAAATAAATTTATATAGAGTAATAATGGAGGTAGACTGACTAGGATCTAAAATTCCATGTAATACTTCAATCTATGATAACCAAGGTAAATTTTAGTGATGAATATTTGTTAATTAAAAAATATTCTATTTTTAAAATATTGGTTTTGGTATTTTTTTACTATTGGTAAATAGCATTAGATCACCAAAATTTTAGGGATATAAATTCTTTTTAGGGTCAGCTTAATAACCCTTTACAACATTACCTTCAAAAATAGTTTAAGTTGCCACATATACCCCATGATCCTAATATCAAACAAGACAACACCTATGAACCTCTATATAGCTGAATGATAGTGATAAAGGGCACTGCCAAATGACTTTGTCAAACAACAGTGTTGAATGGTAAACTAGATGATAGTGCAAAACATCATATCGAATGATAGTGCTAAATATAACTATAAAAAACTTTACCAGTGTTAAATCTTAAGGGCATGGGAAGATAAAAGGAAAACAAAAATTTCAAACCTTGAAAGACAACCATTAAAATTACCTCACCTATTGAAGGATACCAAAGTTAATTTCAATGGAATGTACAAAAAAATATTGCATGTGTACCTTTACATTTGCCTGGCTATCCTAAAGAAATAGGAAGTTCACATTTTTTTAAAGGATACCTTTCTGAATATGAAGAGAAATCAAATTTATAATGGGTTTATAAGGGGAATTCAGATTTCATGTGTCAACAATAAGCAAAAAATGACGGTTCATCTTCTACAAGTATTGCCTTTATTTCAAAAACCACTGATACAAAAAAATTAAACAAGGAATTAGTGAAGCTATATCTAGTAACCATGTCATGGATCCATTGGATATCTCTAGAATGCATTTGTAATCATATGAGCTAGCTAAAAAATTATTGACAATGTCTATTGTGAAGATACGAGGCAGGTGTGATTTATATGACATATATAATAAACAAGAGATGGTAGTTGAAGCATGATCATACAATAAAAAAGATGAAACCCTTAGCGACATAAAGATTGAACTATTGCATGGAATTCATGATTAAGACCAATCTAATATAAAATTATATGAAATAGTTAAATATTTATGTCATGAATGGTTTCATATTTTATATTGATATATCATTTTTCAACTACCATCTCTTATTGTTCATTAACCCTGTCATCTAAATCGAACACCACAACTTCGCAATAGAAATTCTTAACCATTTTTAAATGAGCCCATATGATTCTAGATATATTCTATAGGTATCCAATGGATATATGTGTTATAGGTGTAATCACTTAGAGGGGGATGAATCAGTGATTCCAAATAATATAATGCAATTCCAAACTCTTAAACATTCATTACACACAATCATGATGCATACAAATTAACCATTGTAATGAAAAGGAAGATATACCAAGATCAATCACATAACACATGATACATATAGGAAATCCTATTGGGGGATAAAACCCATTAAACCTTGCAAGATGCACTAAAGTCTTATAAAGATAAGATTTAACATTTAGACCAACACTAACTGATCAAAGAACACCCATCCCTTAATTTAGTGACACCCGTCTCACATGGAGGAACCAACCCCTAAACAAACAAGTACCCACCCAACTACATTGATCTAATCTCTACTTATGATCTAATGTTTTATACACCTAATTATAGACTTTTCTTACTTTCTCTTTTTCCCTTTTACACTCTCACAAACTTTCACACACAAGCAACGCATTCAAAACACCCTTTTGGATCACTCTTCACTTCCTAACATATACACAATCAAAAAACCTAAAAAAACTCTATCAAAACATTAGAAACAAGAATTTTAGGTCATTTACACAATTCTCAACTTTATATGTTATTCAATCTATCCACTAAGCACACTCACTCAATCAGCCTCTAGGGCTTACTCGCTCAATCTACCTCTTCTAGGCTCATTAGGTCTAATGACCTATGGGTTCACCTTCATCACCTTGATAAAATAACCATGAATGATAATCTTCACTCTCTATTGGTCTTCAATTACCTAGACCTTATCTTTAAAATTTTCTCTCCTTTGCTTGGCTCTATGCACTCTCAACTCTATTCAAAATAGGGCAATTATGCTTAGTATTTATACCGTACACTCATCTAACCCATCTTGGTCAGCCAAGATACTTACCATACTTATTATACATTTTAAATAGGTATTTATACATGTTACATGTGTGAAAAAATACACTACATAAGTTGGCCATAGTCCTTAAGACTCAAATCCTCCATTAGGCCTTAATGAGACCCAAAACAATTAGGCCTTCACATCCACACATTACTCTTTCAACCTCTTAGACCACCTTCAGATTATAATAATTCTTTGAGCACATCAAAATTATTTCCAATATCCCAATTATAACTTTAATATGGGTCCATGTCACCTATAACTCAACCTCATACCTCAAACCAAGCCATTCTAGACTGCTCGCCAATAGGCCTAAAAACACAGAAAATTCTATCATATAAAATTAAAGTGTAAAAACACTTTTGTAAAAAATACATTAAAACAAATGTATGAATATATAATAAATGAATTTTTAAACATTTCCATGTCCATTTTATACCTTCACTTAGGATCTATGCACTCAAAATAACTCTCTTAGAGTGACAACTAAGAGTGGTCACACAGAGTCAAAATGCATTCAAACAATTTTGACTCTCCATAACTGAATATGGGAAACATAATACCTCCAATGAATTATCATCAAACTTTGATACTTTATTTACATCTTAATATTCATTTGTTTCATCAAATCTACTCATAGCTCCTTCAACTTACCTCTGTAAGATGGTCACTCAAACTACTAGTGTATTCAACATATACAATCAACTTCTATGCCTTTTCCATATTGAATATGGATTTTTCAAACTAAAAAATCCATAAAAATGGTTCTAATGGAGTCTAAA
>JARHVA010001138.1:255000-257500 GCA_037957365.1 Torreya grandis
ACTTCCACACACAAGCAATGGATCCAAAACACCCTTTTGGATCACTTTTCACTTCTTAACACATACACAATCAAAAACCTAAAAAAACTCTATCATAACATCAACAGCATGAAATTTAAGTCATCTACACAATCCTTGACCTACTCTTCTCTTTAATCCATCCACTAAGCACACTCACTCAATCAGCATCTATGGCTTACTCATTCAATCTGCCTCTTCTAGGATCATTAGGTATAATGACCTATGGGTTCACCTTCATCACCTTGATTATAAAAGCATGATTTATCATCTTCACTCTATATTGGTCCTTAATGACATGTACCTTATCTTTCAAAGGTTCTCTTCTTCACATGGCTCCATGGACTCTCAACTCTATTAAAAAGAGGCCAATTATGCCTAGTGTTTATATTATATACTCATCTAACCCATCTTGGTTGGACAAGATACTTATCATAAATATTATACATTTTAAATAGGTATTCATACATGTTAAATTGGTAAAACACTCCACTCCATATGTTGGCCATAGTCCTTAAGATTCAAATCCTCCATTATGCCTTAATGAGACCCAAAACAATTAGGCCTTCACATCCACATGTTACTCTTTAAACCTATTATACCACCTTTATATTCTACCAATTATTTTAAGACATCAAACATGTCACCAATATCCCTTTGATCACTCTCATATGGGTCTATGTCACTTGCAACTCATCCTTATACCTTGAACCAAGCCATTCTAGATTGATCACCAATATGCCTAGAAGCACATAAGAGTCTATCATATAAAACTGAAGCATACAAGCACTTTTATAGAATAATAAACTCAACCAAATGCATGAATAGATAATACATGACATATGAAACATCTCCATTTCCATTGGACACCTTCACTTAGGCTCTAAGCACTCAAAACAACTCTCTTAGAGTGACCACTTAGACTAGTCACACATAGTCAAAATATAGTCAAACCACTTTGACTCTCCACAACTGAATATGAGAAACATAAGACATATAATACCTTCTCATGAACCTTTGATACTTTATTCACATGTTCATATTAATTTTTCAACTCTGCTCAGAACACCTTCAACTTACCTCAATAAGAGGGTCACTCAAACTGCTAGTGTATTTAACAAATACAATCAACTTTTAAGCCTTTGTTCATACTGAATATGGATTGGTCAAACCTCAAAAATACATAAAAAGTCAACCCTCTTAAATAGATTATATAGATGTGCCTTGATTCCTATACAATATTTATTTTTACATCACCTAAAAATTTTACCTAGATCATAATATATAATCTAAATACTATCGACTCATTTTTCCCTTTGCTAATTCAAATGCCAATGGTCATTATGTAATGTAAATATTGTAGACACGTGTCTTCATCTCATGCTCCCTAAAAGCTATATCAAATTCACTTGTTTGATTTCCTCAGGAGTATCTTGGTCTTTATATTGCATCACTCATCATTGATCTTATATCCTTGCTTCTAAGATCAAGCTACTTCATAACCCCATGTGCCATTAGTGTACCTTACAGTCAATCTCCAATGAACTTCCACCACTTGGCAGACCTACATGCCTTTTGAGCATCTTATTGAATTATTGACTTAATACACACCATTTATTTTGTTGTAAACTTCTATGAATAAGACATTAGGCACCCTCACAATCCTTTTGATCATCCATTAGCTTATTAACTTCACGCATGCCATCTATCTCTATCTACAAAATCATATTCTTACCATTGGATATTTATCTATCAAATTAGATGCTCACCATTAGATATTTTGAATGTTCGCCATTAGATCTCCTTTTACAAATTTGTCTAATTATAGAAACTTAATGAATTTTTTTTTAGAGGCCAACTTTTCAACATTATAACTTTTGTTATGATCAATGTCCAGACCTAAAATTTTAACCATATGATCACCTATCATAAGGGAATTGATCCATGTATAAAAATACTCCTGAAACCTTCACATGTGTGAAATATGGTGTAATCAAATTTATTAATAAGCTTTGTCTAGCAAGATGACTACTTGAACCTTGACACTCATATGATTGCTCTGATAAATTCCTTTTACTTACATAAGCACTCTAAGCACTCATAACACCCCACAGGGTCTCTACAATATGTAAATACCATCAAAATCATCTTTCTTGTGTTACCAAGTCAAACATTGAATAACTATGTAAGAACATCAAAGCATACTCTGCCATTGTCATTATAACACACATGACACCTCATCAACATCCTTGGTCACCTTGGAGACATCATTGACAAACCTAAAAAAGCATGACATTGGTTACCAAAGGTAGTTTGACTAGTTTTTTATTCAATTTTTTTCATATTAGTTGGTCTAAAATAATGGCAATACTTGAAAAGGTGCATTGTCATTTTTGCTAACTCCTAACACATGAAATCTAATTTCCACTTATAAACCCATTATGCATTTTATTTCTGATCATATTCAAAAATATCTCCTTAA
>JARHVA010001138.1:267500-452500 GCA_037957365.1 Torreya grandis
TGGTAAAACATTACTGATGGACAAAACATTAACATTCCCAGTTATATATGAAACAAATCTTTGCATAGTTTGCCATTGATTTAACTTTTTAAGGTTTTACAAATGTAAATTCATATGTTAGATTAAGGTGATGAGATGTCTACATTAGTTAAATAATTAAGTATTGATTTATTATGACCTTTGACCTTGTTTGACTTTCAAAAAATAGCAATAAATAGGGCTAAATTGGGACTTATCTGAAAACTAACTATTAGGATGATTTCTATTCTAAAAGTTGAGATCTAGGTAGTAGCCGATGTCACCAATAGGATTCTAATGTTTGTTTATCCAATTAATAGTTGTGCCTAGTATGGATGGTAGTTCCATTTGTGTGTAGTGTCCTCAATAGCACTAATGTACCCTTTATGTAACTATTCCTATTTTTTATGAGTACATGTGCCTATGTTTGAATGTCATATTCCTCCTTATACAAAACATGTAGCTTTGAATTTTTCTTGGGAAACTTGATTTAATGTGCAAACCCTAGTCTTCCTTGCAAGTATGACATGAGAAATTTTTATGTGTGTTATTAGGATGGACTGAACATCCTCAATAGCTTGTTATGTAGAGAGTTGCTTACATACCAATACTTTGAAGAGGGATCAAGTCTGATGTAGTTCTCCCACCTAGTCTTGGATGCAAGTGCAAGTGAATGTTAGAATGAGAGTGGCCTTGGATGCCTTGAATGTGCTTGAGATTTGAAGTTTTTGAAAAGTAGGCTTAGGTCTACTATAGATGGGAGTATGTATAAAATAGGGAAGAATAGGGATCAAATACCTTAATTTTGATCAACTTTATATTTAGATTTAATATCTTTTGCATATATTTTGCATCTAACTCCTCTTTGCCTACAACTAAGCAATTTAGATTGGGATCTGAGATGAAAATTTTGGGACTATGTTTTGACTGGTTGTAGATGATTGTGGTCTACTAAAGGATTAGAAAAGTAAGTCCAATTCTTAAGGATAGGTCTATGGTGATCTTAGGGATAGATTAACTCAAACAACACTCTTAGCATCCAATTACCACTTTTAGGTGATTACATACCCCCAACCCCTCTGCCCCCCTTTTATGCTAATAATTTAATAAACTGAAATGACTAGTATAAATGAAAAATAAACGTATGTGGATTTATCTTGGAAGTGAAGCCCACATAATTGAGTTTGATTGTGTGAATTTACATCTACGTATGTGGAACATGATCTAATACAATGTCCTCCAATCAGACATTTAAAATTCAATCTTTATTTAAGTGATGATCAATAGCAAAAGACTATGCTAAAATAAAATAACTGAGTAAAGATAAGTGAAGAGATAGGAAAGGAATTAGTGACTCTCATTGGGTATATGAACCAATGCATGACCTTGGTGATAATATATGTGTGTGAGTGCTCATAGTGATCATATCATTGATTAACTTGAATTGATATGATGGCTTGCTCAATAATTATATGGGTGGCTTAAGAACTCAATCTGATTTTGACTCCGTCATTACCCACCCTTGCTTGGTTGACATTGATCTATGTGAATATCTTGGATAACATTATAAGTATATCTAACCCTCTCATGTAGGTGGCTCAATAAATAAATTAGGCCACAACTCCATTATTTCCCAACTATGGGAAGTAGATGCATCTATAACTAAACTACACAAAGTAATAAAAGTATCTAATTGAGTACATATAATTATGTATTCAAATCTATAGCCACTCAAGAATATTAGGTAGCTCTAAGCCACTAGAAAATTCTAACCTGTGTAAATGGAGTAAGGTATGAATCTGGTGATAACCTAGAATGTGATATCAAGTGTATACATCATAGAGAATGATATAGAATTTGTTCGTCCATCATATCAACCTCTATAAAGTTGAGTAGATGGAAACCAATATTCCATGCACACGCCCCTAGTTTGTTATCTAAGATACATAATCTAAATTAATTATGTAATAGCTTAATCTATGTAGATAATATAAATGTATGAGTGATCATGCGACACATGATGCCCCTAAATCTGAGTAACTAGTGTGAATTTGAGATAAAATGAATGTATCTATGCTAAATCTAAATATAAATTCCAAACCTATGATTGTATTTATGCAAATATGTTTTGTACCTAGTGTACTTTTTGAATGATCAAGACTATCGTGAAGATAGGGCTACTAGACAATAGTTCCATGTAGTGGATAACCATGCCTTATGGAACTAGTGTCTTAATCTGGGCACTAATGACTGCATGGTCTAATTTTTAAGTGATCTAAACTAAATTTTGAGCCTCTTTTATCTTTTGTGTCTACCCTTAGAATGAAATTTGAAACTGAGCCTACGTTCTAAAATGCATATGTTAATATAAAATTAGGAAACTAATCTCTATGAAAAACCCTTGGGAATGCCCACTCTTTTGAGGGAAATTGTGAAACCTATGTAAGAACTTCCCTCTAAATAATTGTCTCTATAAAATGTGTTAGATGGAGCATGTACATGATATCTCAATATAATATATAAATGTAACATTAGAATGGAAATGTATCTAAGCATAATTAGTAAATGTAAGATGTATTTTTTAATCTATTATTGTGTAAGGGTGTCAAGATAGATTTAATCAATGTATACTATAAAAATCTAAGTAACTACCTAGTGGGATGGGGCATGATGTCCAAAATTTTTCCCAAGTAGGAAGGGGAGATGCATGGGATCCCTCATGGCATCAAAAATTGGTGCATGTGTAACAAGTAAATACAAGTGTCATGGTGTAGAAGCATATAAAGAAACATACAATAACATAAGGCATGAGAAAGATAAGATAAGGATCCAAAATACAATGGACATGGACACATGTCACTAAAATTAAGAATGAAGACATACAAGGACATGTTAAAATATCTACATACACAAATAACTAGTAATTTGCCATAGAGCCACATAAAAGGACATGTTCAAATATCTGCATATAGAATCAAGAAAGCACACATAAAGGATATGGGTACATGTAAAAATCATACAAATGGATAAGTTGCATATAATACAAAGAATAATTGCATATTCAAATGCTCTTGAAGATGGAAGAAGCATATGAAACACAATCAAGTCTAATCTAGGAACTAGAAATGAAAGCATGTCTAAAAATGTAATGTAGATCTATGTAGATGATATGATGTTCATATACTAAGTATAACAAGTGATAGTCGGCAAAAAATATGAGAAATGAGGATAAATAATCAATATCAAGATAAATCAATGTATAACTAGAATGTATAGTATGTAAAGATAAAACTTTGATATAGTAGCTATGTAGAAGATTCCCCTAATGGGTAGATATATCAAATGTATAAACCTACATTAGTGTAAATACCACAACTTATAGATGATAGTTGGTATGGATCATTGTAGTGGATGGGAGTCATATCTAGAATCTGCTTGAACTCAACAAGAATAAGTGCAGCATATGTGTATGAGAAAATTGACTATACTAGGATAGGTAACAATATGTGATATTTATAAAGTAGTAGAAATTTAAACATAACAATGCATACAATCTATAAAAATTGTGTATTTTTTGAAATGTTTGAATGGTTTTGTATTTTGACATGTAATATTATTTTTATATTTTCTAAGTATAATCTATTTACAAGCAAATGTAAATAAATTATGTAAAAGGAGCAAGAGAGAGAAGGAATTTTGTACAAGAGTAGGAACCATAGTAACTAATGAGTCTCATGGGAGAGTCACTATCACTATGGCCTATGTTGAATATAGGAATCATAGTCTCTCATGTAGTGTGATTGCATTGTTGTAGTTGAATATTTTTATAGTAAGAATCTGAGTATTGTTCCTTATCATCAAAATGATAATATTATTCCATATAGAAATCATCATAACCTGGTGTGATTGATGGAAATACCTGATATTATGGAGTTGACATTTTTGAATTATTCTTTGGAAAATTTATTATTATTTTCCCTTTGAAGCTATGTGTGTCATAAACATATGATGTTGTGGAATATCTTTTGTTAGAAATCCTTGTTTGATAAAGCTTGTTGGTTGATCTTTTTGTAGCATTTCATGTGTATATATATGTCTTGCCTCGATAAATTGTATATGCGATATATGTGCCTTAGTATGTTCATTAAACCCCAAACCTTATTGACCAATATTATCAACTTCTATAATAGGAGAAGTGATGCGATGGGTCTATTTACCTAAACCTTGACCATGATAATAGTATTGTTTTAGATACTTTTGACCAAACCCATACCATTTCAAATGTTTATCCTCCTTTTGTAGAGGTATATTTTCTTGATTAATCTTTTCCTTTACTGTTTCTTGATATAATTATGCTTTTTGAAGCTTTTTTTGGTCTGAGTCATGCTTTGGTAACCATTTTTGTAATGTTTCTAAATTTGACCCTTTTAGAAATGTTAGATATGCTAGTTTATGTTTTTATATGAAGTGTCATTGTTTTAGTCATCTATATCTATGATCTATTATATTCTCCTTTTCAATGCTAAAGATGAATCGGTGTGGTGCCCATACATTCTATGATATGCACAAAAATATCTATAGCTCTTCATTGGGTGTAGAGGAGGTAAGTTGATCAACTTAGCTTTAATCATTTCCCTTAGTGTCTCACTTGAAATCTTATTTGACCTATGAAATTTTTTTGAATCACTAGTTGTAGATGTACTATATTGTGATTTCATGTTCTGATATGTAACATTTTTTTCCACAAATTCTCTAGTTGAAGATTCTTAAACATGATTTACACTATTTTGGCCTTGAGGCCTTTATTTTTTAACTTATTTTTATAATGTTTTGATCTTTTCATGTAGTATCTAATTTTAATTTTGTAAACTTGTAATTATTTTGCTCATACTTATAATTTGATCACATAGAGTCTCATAAGTTCTAACCCTAGCTATTTCTAATTGAACATGTAGGCACATACCTAGTAGGGAAGAGGCATGAATAGGATGTGTATGGGTAATAGTGACATTGGTATAGGTTTTTGTAATCTTGTGTAGTAATGATAACATGTACATGGGTAGAGCAAAACTATCTATAACCCTTATGGAGATAAGAAGGAGAAGGAGATTTTGTCCTCTACATAAGATATGACATTGAAACTTGAAACATAGTTTTTAGCTTTTGTGCTAAATCCTCTATGTGTGTATGGGTTTGCTTTCTAATGGAATTCCACATAGGAGAAAGATAACATGTTATGAGATATGGCATATATTTTAATTGATATAAAGGATCATCTATACATGTTTTTATGTCTTTTCTATGTTCATTCTAAATTAGAGTAAATAAGTATGTAAATGAAATTATTAGACTTTGCAAAAAGACATGATTAATTTCCTCTATCATTATGATCATGATTGTATAAATTATAAGATATATGAATCTGAAATATGAGTATGCAAAAAAAAAGGATATAAACCCTAAGTGTGTCTAGGGTTAGGGTTTTGTTGAACTAGGGTTGTTTTTTAAAGATTTAAATTATATATAAATAAATTTAAACCCTATTATGAAATTGATTTAATTAATTAGGTTTTCTAAAAAAATCATAAAGTCAAAGTATTTAGCCCTAAATTATTGCACAAAATTTTAGACTAATGCAAACTAGGTTTGAATCAATATTCAAAGTAAGTCAGGTTCACCATATGATTTAACCTTTTAGGGTTTTATAATTGTAAATTATTATGTTAGATTAAAGGGTTGAGATGTTTAAATCAGTTAAATAAATATGCAATAATTAAGTATGATTTTTTTATGATCTTTGACCTTGTTTAACTTTATAAAAATATCAATAAATATGGACAAATAGGGACTTATCTAAAAATTAACTGTCAGAGATGATCTTAGTTCTAAAAGTTGAGATCTAGGTAGTAGTATGAATCGTTAACAAGATTTTGGTGTTAATATGTTCAATGAATAGTAGTGCCCAGTATATATAGTAACACCATATATGTGTAGTGTCATCAATGTGGTTCTAATGTACCCTTTTTAGGACTATTCTTATTTTTTAGGAACACTTATGCCTATGTCTGTATGTCTTCTTATTGCATGAACAAAATGTGTAACTTTGGGTTGTGCTTGGAAAACCTAATTTAATGTGTAAAACATAATCCTATTTGTATGTATGACATGATCAACAATTTTATGTGTTAGCAGGATGGATTGGACATCCTTAACACTTTATTATGTAGAGAGTTGCCTACATAACAATATTCCTTAGAGGGATCAAGCCCAATGTAATTTTCCCACCTAGTGCTTAATGTAAATGCAAATGAATTCTTGAATGAGAGTGGCCTTGAATGTCTTGAATGTGTTTGAGATTTGAAATGTTTGAAAACTAGGCTTAGGGCTATTGTAGATGATAATATATAGAAAATAAGGTAAAATAGGGATAAAATACCTTTATTTTTCTTAACTTTATCTTTGGGTTTAATATATTTTACATCTATTTTTCATCTAATGAATAGAGGTGGATTAGAATTGTATTTATAGGGTGAATTTTATTATACAGATAAGAAAATGAGATTATAATGACCTTAAGAGGGGCACATATTTGAAAAAGTATCCATTAGGAAGAGTTAAAGCTAAGGATAGTAGTTCCCAATTAGGAACACTAGATCCATGTGGCTATTTTTTACCAAATACGGTGCTAATTTTCTCTTTGTAGACATCTAAGCAATTTAGATTGGGATCTATGATGACAGTTTTAAGACTATGTTTTGACTAGTTATAGATTGTTTTGGTCCGATAAATGACTGGAAAAGTAAGTCTAATACTCAAGGATAAGTCTATGGATATCTTAGGGATAAATTTACTCAAGATACACTCTTATCATCTAATTACTCATTTTTGGTGATTACGTCCATATAGAACATCTTTGATGTAACAAGTAGTACTAAATTATTTTATTTGAAAATATCTTCATAACATAGTAACATCCAAAGTTGCAAAGGCATTTTTTATTTGTCATAATCTATTGTTAAAATTATAATTAAATATATGTAAAATCCATATAAAACATTAAAAAAAAAAAAACTCTTACGAATCTCTTTTTAAAGGAATGTATTACTTTGTCTACATATAATGTAAAGATAATCTACATTGATTTTTAAAACACAAAATTATGTGTTAGATAAACCTAAAATCTATATAATGTGAATATATTATTTTCAAGGAATAAACGTAAAGTAAGGAAACAATTATAACTCAGAATATTTGTGTCATGTGCCTTTTTTTCGTTATTTTCTTTTGGAAATTGGATTATACTTTGATTGTAGTTATATTCATGCATATTTATCAACTCCATTTTTTTTCCCACGTGAAAAAGAATCCTAATGTTCTCATACACCATAAATCTTATTTTTTTTAAAAATAATAATTATTTTTTCCTTATGTTTCCTTCCCTTAATAAGGATACATTAAGTGGGACCCAGTGATTCATCGATGCAACCACTAAGGTTTTATCATTTGTGTAGGGATACATATAAAACATTAACATATGGAAACTTTGTTATAATGATAAAATTATTTTTTAAAAGAGTGACATGATATGCTTCTCGAATCGTACACCTCACAAAAAAAAATCTCTCATGGGTTATTTAATTATGTTGTTAGACATTCACCTATCAGATCAAATACTTGATTGATGATTACTATTTGAATTTGAAGGAGGAATATGATCACACTATCCTAATTTTAATGTGTAGCATGGTCTCATTGTCCCATGTCACAATGTCAGAACATTGTTAGTGGAGATGCATTAACCAAACTAAAGATTCCATGAATTCACATGCAAGGATGCAGAGTTTCATTTGATATTTTATTAATCAAAACAAATATTTCCATTACTAACGTGCCAAAAAATATGTAAGATAAATAGGGCATCATCATCTATGAGTTCTTTATTGATAACTCATTTTGATAGCTCAATTCATATAGGGTGGAGATAGGACTTGAAATCACCATGAGGTGAGTTAAGATCCATTCATTATCTCCAT
Source organism: Torreya grandis (assembly GCA_037957365.1). Lineage (NCBI taxonomy): Eukaryota > Viridiplantae > Streptophyta > Pinopsida > Cupressales > Taxaceae > Torreya > Torreya grandis. The sequence continues at coordinate 275,552 of JARHVA010001138.1, forward strand.
GTGAATGCAGAGAGTATATTTTTTTTGTCTTTATTTTTTTCTCATAGTTATATCTCTTTTTTCTAAAAAATCTATTAGTTTATTCATGTCCTAAAATTATGTACAAGTCTTCAAGGTTATGATTTTGTTTTTTGTCAAACCCATGTTTTATGACTACAAGGTGTTCATGTTTAGCATGGGATTAAGGTAAAAATTGGTTTCTTGTAAATAGATATCTATGAACAGTTTATGTTTTTTAATGATTTATGTGAAAATGGTTTATGGGTTTGAATTTTTTTTTTGTATTGATAGCTTAATATGTATATGTCATAGACTATAATTGCACCACTTTTCAGGGGGAGTTGAGTTAAAATTTGTGTCTCTACACAAATGCAGTGATTTTTTTTTTTTTTAATCTTAGTTTTATTGTTGACAATGATGTTAATTTTTTTTAATTGATACTTTTCTTTGTGCCTTATACTTATATATATAAATACAAGGTTAGTTTCAAATTTGTCTATTTCCATATTTTATTGACGACATTTGTATAATTTTTTTAATAGTAAGGTCTATGGTGAAAATATTTGCCCATGGTTGGCTATACTGTCATGGAAAAAACTGTGCATTTGTAAAGCCAAGAGACATAAACCTTGAAATGGTTTTTTATTTATGATTTGGTTTTCTGGGCATTAGTAACATAGTATTTTCATTCTTTTAAGATAGTAATGGAGATCGAAAAGGTGTATTAAATAGGTTTTTTCATACCCTTTGTGTACTTTTTATAGGTCAACATGTATATATAAAATTCTTGGTATTTGTGTAGTTTTGATTTTTCATTTTGAGTTTGAAACATCATAGTTTACTTAAAGATAGGATGATTTGGAAATATTTTTTATTTTGGTAGATGTACACATATACAATAAATTTTAATGATGATCACTTTCTTGGTGATTTAAGTTTGAAATTGTGTCTATGCTTGTGTTTAACCCTAAAAATCTAGATTAGGGAGTCTAGGGTTAAAGGGAATAGAGATAGCCTAGGGTACAAGGGTGATAAACTATCTCTATAGAAAGGAAATTAGATGATAAAATTAGATATAACATATGATGAATTTATTAAATATAGATAGGATAAATATAGTAAGTATAACTATGTTAGATATGGAAATGATAAAGAAATAATTTACTTAGTTGGTTATGATATAATACAGTTCTGAATCTAGAACAAGTAAGAAACAAACTGGAAATGAATTTTGGAAGAGTCACCAAATTATAGATTGAATGCCTCTAAATCTATTGGAAGTAGAATCATCCTTGGATGGTTGTGTCAATGCTACTATTTAAAAAGGATACTAGTGACTTAAACTTAATACTTATTGGAAAAGGATGCAACCACTTGGATGCTTTTGTATTTGTCTTCTTCTTCACTTTAGTTTATTGAAATATAGGTCATCGATTATCACTCCTCATAAAATTAAAAAACTCTATTTCTTCATATTCATAGTGGCCTTAAAAAATGGGGTTTGTGAGCACACATGGTCATGTTGACCCCAAATACCCCTCTATCAATGAACATTTAGGTCACTATTTTACTTGTTTTCCACATATTGTGTGATATTGGCATGTGTGTGAATCACACAATATATGGAAAACAAGTAATTAGTGACCTTACTTGTAACATGGTAAATTAGGCTCTTGGGCTCCTCTTTTAGTATTTTATACCTATAGATGTGTAGTCCCTATAATTGATATGTATATATCAATAAATAGGGATGATTTTCACAATTGAATGCTCTTTGGTATGAATTATAGGTAAGTAATCAATGAGGAGTGATTATTAATAAATACCACACCTAACGGGAAATATATTACATTAAATCACTTAGGTTGACCATTAGGATGCATTTAATTTGCAAATTAGTTAACTTTATGGCACTGGATACCTATGTTAGGGTAGGACACTAGCATTAATGTAGGGGTATTAGACTAACAATTGTCATAGAATTTTTAAAAAAAAGTATAGGATCATAACTTATAGGGGTATAAGATAAACATATTTTAAGAATTTGGGAAATATAGAAGGTCTAGGTAATCAACATAAGACTAGTTGGACCAAAAAATAGGACAAGGGTCACATGATAGAGCATATGTGAGACTTCCAAAAGTGGGAAAGTTATATAATTGATAATAACAACCAAGTTTTGAATTTTTCCAGTGTATATGCTGAGGTAGTATATAATCCATAAATATTGATTGCATTTGTCCACCTTTAATCCAGTAATGAAAATGTTGGTTTAAAGTATAATAAATGCATACTTGGGTGTGTATAACACACCTTGCCTTTGATTGAGTCTAAATTAAGTGATTTTATGGTGAATGACTTGAATCTAAGAACATGTTATAGTACATAATCAATACATATAATTTAGAATTTAAAGTATTGAAATAATTGATATTAAAATAAAAAGGTTTAGGAGTATGCTTATATATTGATACAATTATCTTGCTTGGTTTAAGATTTCACGTATGTATTGAAAAAATTGTCTTACCTAATGGAAACTTTATTTAAAAAGTTGTATCATTTTAAATCTCTAAAAATAAAATGAGAATAAATATATAAATCTATAAATTGAATATGTCTAAGTATATAGAGAGATATTGGAAGGCACATGTGCCCAACTTTGGAGAAAAGGTGAGTTTCCACCCAAAAATTGAGATTATTTCAACCGTGAAACCTAATCATACTTATAACTTGGTAGCATGAGTGAATGAAGTCAACTCATATTATCAAACTAGTGAGGTTGGATGATACAATCAATTCTAACCTACAAACTTGGCAAGATTAGGTGATTTAATCACCTCAACCACAACAAAGGCAAACAACTACTAAAATAGATTGGCTCAATATAGTATGTGAAAGTCTGACCTGATCTGTGATAACAGTCCCTAAGATTTTTTTGAAATATGAAATTGGTTTAGATTTTGAAATATTAGTTGCACATTACATAGAATATGCAACTTATATATGTCTCGTGTTTAAACTATGTATAATAATGGTACCAATGTATTGAAATTTACCACAACTATGAATCTAAATCATATTATTGTGTTCTTTGGCCAATTCATAAATTGTGTAACTATAGAGAAATTCTTCCAAAGCATGACCCAAGTATATATGGAGATATTTAAAAACTAAAATAAATTCCATTGTGGAGGACATGTTTTTAAAAAATGAACCCATTAAATCAAGGTGTGATGAATACTAAATAAGTGTGGAGAACATGCTTACAAATCATTGCCCCACTAAATATGGAAATTGTGATAAATTTTAACAAGTGTGGAGAACGTGTTTCTAAAGCATGTATTTTTTTTAATCAAGAAGTTATGCCAAATGTGAAGAATATGCCTCTATGACATGCCCCCAATGATATGCTCCCCTTTTCAAGTAAGGGAATAATATAATCTAGTAGTTATCTAACCTCAAAAGGATAAGACAACTAAATAATTTTTTATGGAACCATCTAGCATATATAAGAACATGTCTAGGTAAATATATCATTTAAGTGTGTAGGACTATGCGATCACATGAAGGCCTAAGATCCATGATAAATATCATTCTAATGTCTTGATAGCCATAATATGATCTTAATAACCAAATAAGCACACATACAAAAGATCACTCAAAATTAATTCAACATACAATGGTCCTAGAAGACTACAAACAAGGGGTGTGTTCAAATGCCACACAATTTAATGGACATGATTTATTTAAACGTCCACAAAATCAAGGATGACATATTCAAATTCCCATACAACAAAAAATTAAATTTTCAAATGTCAAGTAAATGACACATAGGCATGGGGGATGTAAATAAATGATCATATTTAAATGCTTGAATAAACAACACACTAGTAAGGCAAGACACTCAAGGAATTGCATAAACAAAATCATAAGCAACCATCATAAACATATACTATGAGTTCATGGATTGAATGTGTTAGAAAAAAATTACATATGAATAGCATATCAAGTACCAAATGAAATATATAATCATGGATAAAGGCATGTGTAAGTGCATAATATCTCAAACATGATAATGAAGAGACTATATAATGATATAACTTGTGTATATTAAGATCAAATAAGTGACTATCCCTAATGTGTACATGGCATGAGTATATAGAAGACCCAACATATGAAATAGGAATATATAATGTATTTGTGTATGCATGTATCATACTCAAGTATAAGTGTGACATATGTGTATGTATAAGTATTAGAAGTAATTGATATTCCATCCATCAACATTGAATTAACGCATAGATTCCAAATATCTAATAGACCATGTTTATGTTAAAAATAATTTATGAGTTTCAAAATTTATTTGATTTTTTAGTATTTTTGAAATATTTGATGAGGAAATATCACCCTATGATTCCATCCAAAGAATGGTCATAGTTATCTCCCCACTAAAAACTTGGTGGAGGGAATTTGTGATACTACCAAGGAACATATATAGGTGTAATATTTTCCATTTTAGAGACTGTGATCATTTTTATATGTATAAAATGACTTTAGGGCCAAAAAGTATAAATAGAAAGAATAGAGGATCGTGGAACCCATTATGGGTGTTGTTTATTTTCTTTGGAATAACAATAGTAGAAAGATGTTTAGGTGATTTGGATATCTAAAAATTATGTGTAATATAAGATGAGTATTTCTTGGAATCCAATGTATGTCTCTATTGTAATGGTATCTCAAGTACTAGCCACTTCGTAAAGGTGATTTCCTAATGCTTATCATTTTGCACTAGATTAACCTTAGTAGGTTTGATAATTAGGTACATGGGTATAATGTTTTCTCGCTCAAGATGTTGATCATATGGGATTCCATAAAATGTAATTACCAAATTTACATGATTGTATTTAACATGCACATGCACTGTAGAAAGTAATACTTGAAGTATATGGATCCAAGATCTTCCCAATAACATATCAAATAATCATGTGGAAGGTATAACTAAAAACTTAGTAACCACATGTGTGAGACCTACTTGTAAAGGTATGTCAATCTCAACAAGAACCTTATGGTATGTCCCATCAAATTCTCTAATTGATCTAGTACAAAGATACAAATCATGATGGGTATAACCTAGATGCACAATTAATGTCATAGTGGAAACATTTTCACTTGTACCATTGTCAATCATAACATTGTGTATAGGTTGGTGATCAAGGAATGCTCAAATAAATAAAGAATGAAGATCAATGTCATTATACTTAATCTTAGTTTGGTCAAAATTAATATAAGTTATATAAACCATAAAAGGTATATGTCATGTATAAGTACCAATAATCTCATCTAATGAGTGAGCATAATGTAATGAAGGAAGATGTGCATTATATGTCATTTGCACTTCTAGTTATTTCTTAGCATGGTATTTCAAAGGATTGTTAAATATTTTGTATTTTACTGATCATTACATTGTAAACTAGATTACCTAGGATGATCATAAAATGTAATATTTTATTTACTAATGAGGTCTTGGATATTACACTTCAACATAAAACATATATTCATAAAATGTCATGATCCCTAGTGATAATAAAAATAAACATTCACATCATATCCTTTTGATATAGGTCTATTAATATCAACCTCTATAGGAGGGAGAGATATACAATGATAGTCTACTAGCCATGGGAGTAATGAAGTGGGAGACTCAGGTAAACATGTAAAATATCTTCTTGGTGCATTAAATAAGACAAGTTGATTAGGCTGCTGTGAAAGTGTGTTAACCATGGTTGTTAATTCATTTTTAGGCTCAATAGGTTTTACCTTATAAGTTTAATAGTATACTTGGTACTATACATAGATGCAACTAGTGTGTTTACTACATACTTGAGCTTATTTAATGACATAAGCTTCATTTCATGATCTTGTATAACATGGCATAAGTCATCAAAAGATATGAATTTATTGAAAATAATGGAATCATATAAAGGAGAAAGTAAACTTCTCTTGAATATGTCTTTCAAATCTTAATCTTCCATAGTATTATTCATTTTATCCAACACTATATTTTAATTCAAGACATATTCATTGATAGGCTAATTTGTTCCTTATTTAATTTTGGCAATTTGAGCATAGAAAATCATTTCACAAATATTAATGTAAAATTTTGCCAAAACCTTACTGTAAGAGGTTTGAATTCTTCTATAGATTGGAGAATAAAATCATAGAACCACCTTATTGCATAGTCCTTGAGGTTTTTTGGAAATAATTTGGTCAAACATTTATCATTAGAGGCATAGTCAATGCATGGTGTATAAAAAGATCAAAGATGTTGTTCATGGTCACCCATGCCATCATAAAATCTGAATTTAATTTCAACAAAACTAGTTGGTAAAAATTAACTAAGATAACTCAAGTGTAAAAGGGTCATGTAACACATCTTGAAAATCAATAGCATGAGGATAATTTAAAGTATTTTATTGAATGTTTATAGCCTTATCCTCTAGGTTATCTATAACTTGAAGGAGTGATTGAATTGTGGACCCATTGGGATTTATATTAGCAATATTAGTAGTCTCTAAAGGGGATGTAATCAAGGTTTGAATATACATAGAACATTTGATTTGAGTTTAAACATATGTTAGCCCCATGGTAGATGTAACAATATTAGTTTCATGAAACAATAGTTGAAATACATATATTGTGCCCACACTAGATGTAAGAAGGTTGATATGTATGGAATCAATTGTATTAACATCTAAAGATTCGCGATCAGTAGGTGAAGAGTCCTTATCTTTATCATGTTTACTAATTTCATCTCTTATAACATTAAAAAATGCATCCATTAAGACTTTATTTATTATTGATATGAGTGGTCAAGGCTTCTTTATCTTCAATTTATAAATGAGTTTTTGAATTAATGTTTTCAATTGATTCATAAATAAAAAATTATAATTTATAATAAAGTAAAATAATTAGAAAAATAGAAAACACAAAATCATAAACCACCTAAGGTTTGGTTCTCAAAGTTTAGGTTCACTAAATTTTTAACCCTAAAAATATATATTAAAAAATCTAGGGTTAATGGTGTTATTGATATCATAGGGTACATAGATGTTAAACTATCTCTATAGTAGGCCACTTAAATATTAAACTTAGATATAACATATGTTAAATTTATTAAATTGAGATAGGAAAAAAATAGTAAGTACAACTATATTAGATATAGAAATGATTAATAAATAATTTACTTTTTGATTCTAATGTTAACACAGTTCTAGATCTGGAATATCTAGGATCTAGATTAAAAGAGGATTTTGGAATAGTCAACAAATTTTGGATTAAATGCCTCTCTAGATGATTACACTATCATCACCCTTAGATGTTTATGTCGATGATATCTTTTGAGCTATACACATGTGTCCTATATGAAATACCTAATATATAAGGATGTGATAACTTAGATGCTTTGATATTTGTCTTCACCTTCACTCTAGTGCATTCATACCTAAGCGATAGTCTATTACTCCTCATGAAATTATAAAACCCTAGTTCTTCATCCTCATAGTAACCTTGGTAAAAATGGGTTATTAGGCACATAGTGTCAAGCTAAGTCCAAATACCCCTATGTCAATGAGTTTTGTCTACATATATAATGCTCTGAACAAGGCCTCAAACTGAGGTAGCTTTCCCTTATGTGTTACATTGTGTTTGAATCATAAAATATATGGAAAACAAATACAACAATGACCTGGCTTGTAAATTGGAAAATTACGCTCTTAGGCTACTCCTTTAGTACATCATATATCTATATGTGTAATCCCAATGATTGATATGTAAATAAGAATGAATATGGAATCTTTTCTCAATTAAATGCTACATAGTATAAATGATAGGTTAGGAATGAATCTCCAATGATTGTGAATATATACTAGTCCTATCAAGAAATATCTTTCATTAAAGTAATTAGGCTAACCATTAAGATATGGTTCATTTTTAAATTATATGAGTGTTCCCTACATATCCAATACTCTAAACAGGGCCTCAAACTGAACTCCAAATACCCCTATGTCAATGAGTGTTGTCTACATATATAATACTCTGAACAGGGCCTCAAACTAATGTAGCTTTCCCTTATGTGTTACATTGTGTTTGAATCATACAATATGTGGAAAACAAATACAACAATGACTTGGCTTGTAAATTAGAAAATTAGGCTCTTAGGCTACTCCTTTAGTACATCATATATCTATATGTGTAATCCCAATGATTTATATGTAAATAAGAATGAATATGGAATATTTTCTCAATTAAATGCTACATAGTATAAATGATAGGTTAGGAATGAATCTCAAGTTATTGTGAATTTATACTAGTCCTATCAAGAAATATCTTTCATTAAAGTAATTAGGCTAACCATTAAGATATGGTTCATTTGTAAATTATATGAGTGTTCCCTACATATCCATTTCTCTGAACAAGGCCTCAAACTGATGTAGCTCTCCCCTATGTGTTGGTTTGTATGTGAATCATGAAATATGTGGGAAAATAATACAAGAATGTCCTAGCTTATAAATTGGAAAATCAGGCTCTTAAGCTACTCCTTTAGTACATCATACCTCTATATGTGTAATCCCTATGATTGATATGTAAATATGAATGAATATGGAAGCTTTGCTTAATTGAATGCTACATAATATGAATGCTATGTTATGAATGAATATAGAGTGATATTTAATAAATACCACCACTATCAAGAAATATCTTACATTCAACAAATTAGGCCAACCATTAAGATATGATTCATTTGTAAATTAGATGACTTTAGGGCACTAGATGCCTATGTCAAGGGAGGAAACTGACATCAACACAAGGTTTGGGACTAACACTTGTGTCATGGTAGTTAGAAAATATGTAAATGTTAATAACTTATAAGGGCATATTATAAACATATTTTAAGCATTCTAGGCAAGATATAAGGTCTGGGTCATTAACATAAGACTGATCAGATGAATAAATAGGCTAAGGGGTACAAGATAGAAGAGATACGATAATTTTGAATGTGTGAAAGGTCTAGAACTAAGAGTAAAAACCAAGGTCTAAGTTTATCAAGTGTAAAAAACTGAGGTGCTATATAATCCATAAATATTATCTATAGCATGAATGCTACAAAAATGTGTGTTTGTGTGTGTAGTTATAATTTTTTATACATGACTCCAAGTTTGTAATTACTATGAGATGGGTTATGCTTGTGAAGATAATATTTTATATGTATATGTTTTATTGTTAACACTATTTTGATTTTGATTTTTTTTTCAATAAGTTTTGTAATGAAAAATATTTTTGCATGTTTATTTATATCCTCATGTTGAAAAACATCAGTTCGTAGAGGTGAGAGCCTTAAAATTGAAATGATTTATTGTTATGATTTATTCTTTTATTCATTTATAATGCACTATTTTAATTTCTTTAAGAAAATAATGGAGATTGAAAAGGGTTTTTAGATAATTTCTTACATGTCATTTGTGTACTTTTGATCGGTTACAATGTTTTAGTTTCTATGAGAGTGGATATTTAAAAGGTTGTTTATATTTATGTAGTTTTGATGGGTTACAATATTTTAGTTTCTATGAGAGTGAATATTTGAAAGGTTGTTTATAAAGTGCTTTACATTGTGTTTGTGTACGTTTAACCAATCAAGATGCATAAAATAAAATTTTGGTATTTAGGTAGTTTTTAAATCCATTGATGATTTTAAATGTTGTCTATTTTTCATAGTTTGATGTGCATAGACAAAATTTATTTTATTCTTTTAATTTAAATCAAGGATTTAACTTTTGTTGTGGTTATTTTTATAAAAAATGATAAGTGAGGACCTCAAAATTAATGATTAAACTTTTTATTATTTTTTGAAGTTTTGAGATATTCATGTATAATCAATCTAGATAAATGTATTGCACATTTTCTCTATCTCATAATATGTGCACATGTGCTAGTAATCAATGTGTATTGATGGAGTTATTTTTAAGATGAAACATTACCTATACATCTCATTTGGATTGTAGATTGTGTTGAAACAATTTTTTTTAAGTTTTATAATGAGGAGATTGTGCCTTAAAAAAATGCATACATGTGCCTTTATTGGAGCTAGTAATTGATGTGTCTTTAAAAGTTTTATTTTCAAGATGAAACCTCATTAATACAACTGAATATGGAGGGTAGAATATATTGAAACAATTTTCCTTAAAGTCTCTTAAGGAAGATGTTGTGCTTGTGAATGTAATTACTTAAATATATAGATACCCAAATGTTTGATTCAATTTATTGAGTATGAGATATTGATTTGATTCAAAGAATGTTATATATATAATTTTTCATGATTATAATACTTTTGAAACTTTTAATAAATAATATTATATTAACATTTTTCCTCATCAATTAAATTGAACAATTTGTTTAAAATATATATTTTTTATTTTTAAATATGTTAATTATTTAATTATTATTTATACCAAAATATTTTGATTTGATTTGTTGAGTTTGAAAGATTAATTTGGTTTCAAAAGAATTTTTTTTACATTTTTTTGGATGAATTATTTTGCATATACATAATATTTTATTAAATTTAAATTTTGTATTATATTAATTATTTTTCTCTCAATTAAATTGAATAATTTATTTATAATTTATATTAAATATTTTAATTATTAAATTATTTTTTTTAAATAATGAATTGTTATTTTTTACATTTCACTATTCAGTTAAATTGAAAAATAAATATTTTATGTTTTACTCAACATTTTGATTCAATATTTATTAAGAATTTGTGTTTGTATTCAGTTAAATAGATGGAATACCAATAAAAAAAATTGATTCATTTTATTGAATAAATGAGATTGATTTAATTTCAAATGATTTTTTAACATATCTTAAGAATTAGAATTATTATTATTATTATTATTATTATTATTATTATTATTATTATTATTATTATTATTATAATAATATATATATATGAATTTAATATTATGTTAAGTGTTTTTTCAATGAGTAATTTGTTTGATATTTATATTTAATTTTAAATATTTTAATTGTTATAATATTTTTAAAATAATAATAAATTATTATTATTTAAATAATTTAAATTACATTTAACTTGTATACCAAGTTGATGTATAGTTATATATTTGTTTTGAGAAATAATATTATGTAAAATATTTTTTTTTATATAATACAATAAGGTATAAGCTAATTATTTTGTTAAATAAATTGTAATTTTTTAAAAATTATTATATTTATTATGTTACTAAACATCTATAACTTTTATTAAATAAAATAGTCAAATTTTTATTCAATTAATTTAACTGATTCATTTTTGTCATTATTTTAAAATTTTAAATTATTCAAATATTTAGTTGATATTTTTTCATTTATTTTTATATTTGATTTTGTATTCTATATTTCCTAATAATTTTTAGTTTAATAAATTATTTGCTGATAATATTTTTTATTATCATTAAAATTAGATAAATTTTATTTATTTAATTTAAATGATTAAATTTAATAAGATAATTTATGTGGGACTTAGCATATTGCAAAGTAATTATACTTAGTATCTATATATTTGTTATTCTATGTCAAACATATCATAAAAATGAAAACATGTAATGAAAATAAGTATATGTGTGTGTGTGTCTATGTATATGTATATGTATATATATATATATATATATATATATATATATATATATATATATATATATATATATATATATATATATATATATGCATACATATATACATATATATATATATATGTATATATATATATATGTATATATATACATATATATATGTATGTATATATATACATATATATATGTATGTATATATATAAATATATATATATACACACACACACACATATATATATATATGTATGTATGTTATAATTATAATAACACCATTGGTACTAAAATGAAACATCGCCATATGAGCATAGTTACTATTAATAAAATGCTTTGTTAGGGTTTTATCCATGCTTTCTATTGAGTCAACCCTAGTCTTTTTTCCTTCCTAGCCCTGTGTCATACCGTAGCTTTAATCACCTGCAAGATTTACATTTATTGCCATTTTAGGGTTTCTCATCTACATGCAAGGCCAACCTTTATATTGACTTCTCATTGTATCTCAACTCTTTTAGCTATGGAAAATAATGATGGAGAATCAAGCAATGGCCCCCTATAAGCACCTAAGGAAGTTTGTCTCGAAGATATACCATGAGGTAATACTTAAGAACCTGATGTTATATTGCATATTCCTAAACTTAATTATGCATGTCAATGGTTATAGAAATTATGTTTAATAGCCTATTTTGTTGGTAGAATCCCCTCTAAATTTATGCTTTGGTCTTGGGTTCAAACTCTAGGTAACTCATGACATTAAGTTGGAGATCATCCAGAACATAACCAAAGGATTTTTTCTCTTTCACTTCTCATACCCTTCCCATGCAAGAGGAATCCTCCATAGGTTTTCCAATTGGTTCATCAGGAACTCACTTACGGTTCTCTCCCCTTAGACATGAGACTTTATGGTCTTGAAGCACACCACTCTTAAAGTCCTAGTCTGTGTTGACTTTCTAAATCCCCCACTCCCTTACTAGCGGGTAGGTTTAGATGAATTTGCTAGGGGTCTAGGGGTACTTTTTAGGTTAAAATTTAAAATTGAGGGATGGGTTGTTTGACCTTAGGGCTGAACTAGTCATCAATGTTAGTGGGGTCCACTGACATCAGTCGACATGGTGTTGATATCGGTGGGGTCTATTGATCTTGACTAACACAAATCATCAATGTCAGCATAAAAAACTGATGTTGATGACCTTAAAGAACTCAAAATAGGAAAAAAGGTCAATTTTGGATCCCTAATTGAAGTAGTCAATGAACCTAATGGCTGAGCTAGCCTTAGAAGACCCCGTGTTGACTAAGTGCTACCTACATATCCCTAATGAGGGCCTCAGGGAAATGCACTTCTCCCAGTGCATAGGAAAAATAATCTAAGGTATGGTTAAAAGTGTGTTAATGGAAATGGTTAAGAAAGGATTAGTTGAAATAGGTTAGGGGAACTAAGGCTTAAAAGATAGGTCATATGGTCAAAGGTTAAGGATATAAGCCATGAGGCCTAGAGTTGTGATAGATAGTTGGTCCTAGGGTGGAGAGAGAGGTAGTGAGGCCTAGGGTGGAGATGGGAGAGTAGGTTAGATAGTGAGGTGGGTTTATAGCTATGTTGTTCCTAAAATTAGCCATGCTCAGTTTGTGGACAACCCTTACAAAACTTATCTTTTTCATAATATACACTCAAAGTTCATTATTCAAGACAAGATTCTCTTGATTTCAAGTGAAGTTTTTTGACATATTTAGAAAGTTTACAACATTCTCTCACCATGATTTCTCAAAAATCGTGAAACCTATTGTAGTCTTTAACTGATCAAAATGTCAATTTTGGTCATTTTGAAGGTGTTAGTGAATTTTGACTTTGCACATGTTAAGTCAGCCTTTTTTGTTGCCTTTACATGGTTTTTGTTTTTCTACATGCATCGGTGGCACTTTTATCAGCCATTGCATGTTATTGTTGCTGGCACATGTCAAGGTGGCAAATTTCACCACTTGAGCAAGATCTTTGAAATCTTCAACTTCGAGTGGCATTAATGGCCATGCATGTCAAGTATTAAAGGCTTGTTTGGAGCTTTTAAAGGCATGTATTTTGTTAGAGTTTCCTCATCCCCTCTCTATAACGCTCAATCATGGTAATAGAGGAAGATTTCAAATTCACCGCCGCCAAGCTTAGGATTTCTAACTTGCCAAGTAAGTTATTTTTGAATTATAGAGTTTCATTTTTCTTGAGTGTTATCTACTACAGATTGATTTTACCTTTTCTTTTTGCTTTATTTTATGTGTTGCCACCATTATTTTATCTTCATTTTTTCCTTAGTGAGCTTAACCAATGAAATCCACTGACTTGTTTTCATGCCCTAGGTTTTTATTGTGTGTGTCGTTACTATTTTGATTCGACTAGGTTTTTTCCCAACTCATGTTAGTTGAAAACCATCTTCCAAAACCATTGTGATGACTGCTATATTACCCTCTCTCACTTGTTCCAAATCTTACCTAGTTAAAAGCAAAAATGATAGTTTTTGCCACTTATTAATTTTTAACTTATAATCAAGTGAAAGTGTATGGGTGGCAAAATCCACACCCTTACACAAAAAACCTCCAACTCCTACCATATGCGTTATCATCAAAAATTTCTGCTCAAACATCATAACTTCAATTTCCTTGTTACCTATAGTGTTGGCATTTTTTGCCACTCTAACATGCCAACAACATGCAATACAGGTGAATTTTGCCACCAATACATAAATATTTGAATTTTCCCTTACATGCAATAGTAGTGAATTCTTTCATTGATACACATGGTTAATATCCCTCACATGCAAGGGTGGCAAATTTCATTGCCCATGCAAATATTCTCTTAAATTTTTTGAACTCTAGGATTTTATTTTATTTTTATTTTTTTTAGCCCACTTTCCCCTAATTTCTTGGCCTGCTCACAATTTAGCCCTTTCAAGCATGTCTCTATAGTCATGATCATCGACATGTAATTTTCTTAGATTGCTAGTATTTACCCTAATTACATGATCATGACTTTTTGTTGCAATTTCTTCTATGGATCTTCTTTTTTCATCGACATCCTTTTGGTAATAGCTCATTCAGATGATTGAGTTGTCTCTGAAGAAGATGAAAGTGATGAAGTACAAATATCAAGGTATTTTTCCATTCACCTTAGTTACTTCTAATGTCGATGACATTAGAGATACAGAGATTGGCCATGTAGACATGGCTATGTTTGTAGAGATAACTAAGTCAAGCAATCCTAGCTCTGAAATGAATAAGATAATTGATAGCAACATTCATTTGGTATCTACTTTCCCGGTGGTAGCTCACAACATAGAATTTATTCTTCAGTGTGCTCAATTTTACAATAGAGATATTATGGATGTGATGGATGCTAGTGGAAATATGATAATTAGACTATATCCCAAATTCATTAATAAGGTGTTTATGTGCCCTCCTACTATAGAAGTGATAAAACTTGATTTTGTTGAAGCACAAAAAGAGTATGACAAATATTCTAAAAATGCAAAGAAGGTCATCAATAATAAATGGTTCAAGATGTCAAGGTCAAATTTGTCAAGGTGGCCATGAAGTTTCCCTAGAAGTGAATTTATAGAAGAAGTTGGTGATATGATATCTCTTCTCAACAGGATAAAAGGTTTGTCATCTTCCTCATAGTTTCATGAATGGACGTATCCTTTCATCAAGGTAATACTCTAAGGCAAATAAAACATCTTTTGGGGAGAACAAATTAGTAATGCTTTACATGAAAAATTTATGAAGGTATCTACTACCTTCAAGTTCTACATGAATTCTTATTTAGTGTATATTGTAGCTTCTATGAGAATCTTCCTAGGTCTAACATCAGAAAGAGATAGGAGGGTAATCCCTATTTATCAATACTATTCTCAATTAACATTAAAAGGTTTTATTCATCATTTTAGGAGAGTAAATGATGCCTTCTTTATAGTATTATTATGTCTTTTGATCCTCAACTAGAACAAAGAAGAGCATCAGATGAGTCTTGGTCAGTGGTAAATGATTTTGGATGTATGTTCTTATAATTTCCTTCTTTCTCATACTTGAGGGTTGGGTTTTTCTAAGGTCATCCTTATATGCTTCAAATATTCATCTTAGATAAACTAGTCTTAAAGGAGTTATGTAGATAAATGATCATCATACATAATAAATAGATGGAGATCAAGAAGCCTAGTTTCAAGTTCTCAATTGAAACTGGTAGGTATTCAGTATTAACTGTTGTGAAGGTTAGGGTCATGGAAACTGAGATTCAACTTGTAACTATGAAGCAATTCAAGAGAAGACCAAATTTTGACTACAGGGGCATGAAAGACATAATCAAGTGGAAAACCCAATTCCATGAACGTATGGTTGAATATGTTTGGGTATATTTGATAACAAAAGAAGATGTTAGGAGATTAGACTACAATAGGTTATCTCTCAAGTAGATTGAATATTTGGGACTTGTTGATATTCTTGAGAATCTAGTGAATGATAGAGAGTTCATTAATGATAGATATAATATTGAACAAGTTGATAATACCGCTCTCCCTCCAATCCAATGGTCTTAAAAAGAGCTGACCTCTTTGAGGAAAATATTTGAACCTATATTGGCAAACACCAATAATTGGCTAGCAAATAAGGAAATTGCTTTGAAATAATTTCTCATAGGGTCAGAAATTGAGATTCAAGAGGAAAAAAAAGAATGGAAGAGAATAGGATGAAGAAAAAAAGTGATGTTCCTTTTTCTTCCAAGCCACATAAGCCTAAGATCATATTTGTGACAAAGAAGTCAAAAGTTGTGGAGAAAGAGTCTGAAATAGAGGATATGGAAGTTGAGAAATAGAGCATTGAAGAACTAGTCATAGAAGAGATGGAGATTGAAGACATGCCTATAAATCAATAAGAGGAGGAAACTTTGTCCCCGTAAGAGAATATACAATAAGAAATGGGAGTCTCTTCTCCCTTGCCTAACACACTTGTTGTAGCTCCTTTGTCTATCTCTCCTATTAATATTCCCTCTTCTAAATCTCCCTCTCATTCCGAAATAATTTTTGACAACCCTAAAAACACTTTCAAATATGTTATCAATTCCTCATGGTTTATTCCTAGTTTGTCCTCTTCATCTTTTAATAGTCGAGATAATTTTGTTTTTGATCACTTTGTAAAAGGTGCAATTTTTACTAACACTCCACCTATTGTTTCCACTACCAATGCAAGTGTAGCTTAGGTGACGCCAACAATGGGGACAAACCCTAATATGAGTACTTATGTGCTTCCACCATTGTTTTCAGCTTATACACCAAAAATAAAGAAACAAGTCATCTCTCTAGATGACTTTGATTTTAATACACGGGTGCCTGTAAAAGCCAAGACCCTAAAGAAGCTAAAGATTATTTCAAAAATACTTGGAGATAAGGGACACAAATTTCTAGAGATTGCAAGACCTCCATAGGATGAAACTATAGAAAATTTTGATATAAATGATTACTCTATCTCTAGATTTGAGTTAGGTAAGATAACTCATGAAAGTGCCAAAAATGATATGCAGCCAGCCATGGACATCTTGATTTAAAATTTTGATAGGGAAAAAGAAATGAAAGATCACTACAAAGCAATGGTGGAATAGTTGACTACAGTGATAAGCAAAATCACTTTGAGTTCAGAAGCAGTAACTCCTGAGGTCATTTATGTAGAAGACCCCATCATTTAGAAAGTAGAAAAGACTCATCTCAAAGAAAAATTATTTGAAGAGTACTTGGACAAGATGCATGCACAAGTAATTTCCTTACTTATAGAGCTATCTGAGAAGATAGATAAAATGAGGAAAATAAAAGCAGAACTTGATGATCTCAATGATGTTGTTTCTTAAGGTATTGAAAGCATAGAAAGAATCATGAAAAATGGGTGGAGATGAGGAAAATGAAGATAAACACTCTAATATCAATTGGTGTCATTCTTGATAGGGATTATTATACTAAAACTAAAGAAGCATTGACATATAGGAGCCGTGTGCTTAAATATTTGATCAATGACCTTGAATCTACAAAGGAACTCAGTGAATAAAGTGATGTTAGTCTTTTACATAAATTAGAGGAGCTACCTTTAAATCTTACATCACAAGATAACCAGTTTATCTTAGTAGAATAAATGATTTGAGAATTTAAAGATATGTTCCAAAATGAATTTGAAGATAAAATTTTTTCTATAGTCTCTATGGACAATATTCTGGACAATCAGTTGACTCTAGATAACTCGAAAACCAAGTTAACTAGTCATGAAAAATTAGTCACCATAGTAAGAGATGCCATAGTTAGAGCCAAGATGATTTTCAAGAACACTATTAGTCTAGACAGTATCGAGATGCAAGCATCTTTCACTATGTATGATGGACACATGAAGAAAGGTGGTGATACCAATTTAAGAAATATCTTTTTCCCTTAGTTTATTTCCCATTATTCAAATGTACTTTTAAAACAACTTTGAATATTTTTACATGTACTTTTTTCATATATAATTACATGTAAAAAATAGGAAGTTCCAAGTCAATAAGGACTCCTATTTTTTAATAGGTCAAAGTAGTTAGGTTTTTCCTAAATTTTCTCAAGGCCTCTCCCTATGAATAAAGAGGGCCTATTTTGTAAATGGATCTTTTAGTTATTGAAGTGAAACTCTACCAAATTGAAGAGAATTTTGAGACTTTGAGTGCAAATTATAAATCAATTTTTATCAAGTAAATAGGAAAGCAAGGGATATTTCAAACTTTGTGTTGAAATAACTTGTGTTGTATTGGAAATTATTCTTATGGCTTTTTCCTAATACGATCTTATCTATTTGATTAAATAGTAGTGTGAGCAAAAATAATCTGAGAGATGCTCTAAAGTTGATTGTGGAGACTATGTGCTACAACAATTATCTTTAATTTATGATTTAGTGTTTTAAAGTAAAGGATGTTGGAAAGACTTTGAACTACTGTTATCTTTTGTGATCATTTACTTTATTCTAGTTTTCAGTGAAGACTTTGGGCTGCACCTCTTTCTATTGTGTTCTAAATTATAAATTAGTAAAAGAAGCAATGATAGACTTTGTGCTCTTGTGGGTTTCTTAATTTTTTAGTTAGTATCAATAAAGTATTCTTTTATTTTGTAAAAATCATTTCTTAAAAAAGAGAAATGGATGATATGGTCTCACCCCTGAATTAGTATTTATATTAAAGTAGGTTGTGATAGTTTATAGGGAACCTCCCCTTGTTGAGAGGAGAGATTTATCTCATTACACTATGGCTGATATAACCATTTTGCCTTTAGTTAGTTAAAGACAAAATATTCACCTAATAATTTTTTGGTGACTCCGCTAAGGAATGAATGTGTAATTTGAAGCCTCATGCTCCAAGTTGAAGTATTTTTAGTTCTTCTCCATTTGTCTTAAAATTATGTTGAGTCTACTACATTTTGGTAGATTCATGGTAAATGTGAAGCAAGAGAGTTCAACGTATTATTAATCCTGTATTTGAGTTAATGCAACAAAATTATTTTTATCTTTTGCCTCTACAAACTCACCTTCAATGAACCAAGATTTTTACTCCTACCAACACCATGTCTCTAATACTAGGTGAAGATTTTAGTACTAGCAGAGTTTTATCTATTCATACTCCATAAAGGTTTGTTATCCTACCCTTTAATCAGTGTATCATGGCACCTCAAGGCCCTTGGGGTAACAATTTTGGTCCTATAAATTTAACCCCACCTTTGGATGAACTACCTCATAGTTCAAGAAAGAATTTTCCAAAGTTCTATGGTGATGGGAAAGTTCACCCTAATGAACACATTGCAGTTTTCTACATAGCATGTGGTGTGATAGTTGTTAAACATGAAGATGTAGTAGTAAGGCTTTTTGTAGAAACACTACAAGGTGCTACCACATATTGGTTTTATCATCTTCAAGCTCAGAGTATAACCAATTGGAACACTCTCAAGACCAAGTTTGAGGCTAGGTTCAAACCCACAGAAGATGCACATGCCTTATTGGCTTAGCTTACACAAATGAAGAAAGAGCCTCATGAGCCTATGTGAGAATTCATTGCTAAATTCAATAAGCTAAGAAACAAGATTCTTGTAATCACTTAGCCAACACCTAAGAATCTTAAATGCTTCTTTATCAATTCTCAAATTTATAAAGTGAGTTTTTTGTTAAGGTAGGATGGCCCTATAGATCTTCTTATAGCTCATATTTTGGCTACCGAAGTCGAAGATGATCTTATCCTTGCGGGTAAGATAAGAAGAGATTTTAATAGAAGTAGAGTTTCCTCTTCTATTGAGAATTCTTTCATAATCACCACTAACCCTATGGTGTAAAAGTTAGCAAATGAATTGCTAGGTATAAAAAGGAAAATGTCTCAAGGTATGTCTTCCCCTCCTTCTTATTAGGATATACCAAGGAGGACATTTCCCAATAATTCATATCAAGGGCAACTCAATTATCTTCTTCTTACACAGGGGAAGCTTGCCATTGAAGCAATGCTGGTTAACTTAGTATTTGGTTATTATGAAGCTGAACATGATCATTATTTCCTACCTGAGTTAGACCAAGAGAATGATGCGAATATCTTTGCATAAGGAGAAGAAGAATTAGCTAGCGACTCCACCATTGATTTTTTGAATTACCAAGATGAAGCTAAAAAAGAAGGTGAAGTGAATGATGGAGCATATGTTATTTTTACTAGGTCCCAAAATTAATCAACTTAGTAAGTTGATAAGGGAAAATTAAGAGAAGAACCTCAACCAGTGATCTCAATTGCTAAATGGGTAACTTCACTACCTTTCCAATCAAAGGACTCGGTGGGTAATAAGAAAGTAAGTACATATAACAATCCTGTATCTTTTGCTTTTATTCCTTAGACCCATACTACATCAAATAAAAATTAGAATGATGGATTTCCTTCCTTTTTTCGTAGTTCATTCTAGTTATTTGACATAATAGATTATGCTAGGAAGACCAAGATCCAAATGTCTAAAGTTGATTATTTATAAGCTAATCATAAATAGTTTGATAGGTTGGTTGAATACATCAAAAATAAAAATGTCCTTATAGGAAAATATTTTCCAAAAGTGACTCACGATTCCTCAAAGAACAAATCTACCTAAAATAATCTTGTCACTACTCTTATTTCCTCTAGAAAAATAGAACCCTTTTATGTTTCTCTATTGGTAAATAGTCATAAGTTGAGTAATTGCATAATAGATTCTGGAGCTTTTGATAATACTATGCCCACCAAGGTAGCAAAATCCCTCAGTCTCACCTTAACTAAGACTTTTGAGAGATGTTTCTCCATAGAAAATAAGTAAGTATCACTTTTAGGTCAAATCAAAGATGCTCAATTTGCATTTATGGCTTTTTTAGACAAGAGGATTAAGATGACAGTCCTAGTGGCTGATGTTCCAGCTTCTTATGGCATTCTGCTTGGACATAATTTTTACAAATATGTAGGTGGGGAGTTGAACATGGATCTATCTGAAGCAAGGATATATTTTAAAGGTGTCATGCAAAAGTTACATCCTGAGAAAGAGGCAAAATATATTGTTACCCAAATGACAAATCTTGAAGCTCAAATTTTGTTTGAATCTTTAGGAATGGGTAATTATTTCCTGTCCACTGAAGATGTTTCTAATCTATCAAATGAGTGTTCATCAGATGATAGCTTAGGAAATTTAGATGAAGAATCAGAAGATTTTTCAGATGAAATTTTAGGTGAAGGCATAATAATGCCATAGTCTTCCCTCACTGATGAAGAGGAATCTTCTAACCAATGAAATTCAAGAAAATCAAATGATAATGAGGTTTGGGTTTTAGAATGTGATGACAGTTGTTCCTCTAATGGTTCTGGAGCTAGAATTGTATTGATATCCCCACAAGGAGAATTTTTCCTTGCTCATATAAGTTGTAATTTGACAATACCAACAACACCACTGAATATGAGTCATTATTACTCAGATTGAATGCTGCTCATGCTAGATGTGTTAAGATTCTTCATGCTCGAGGAGATGATAAATTAGTCATTTATCAAGTGAGAAATTTGTATCAAACCAAAAATGAAAGATTATGAAATTATCAAAATCATGTATGGGATTACATTGAATGTTTTGATGCTTTCAATATCTCTACGATGCCAAGAGAATTTAACAATCGTGCAGATTCATTGGCCATCTCCACAACTCTCATGGTTCCTCATAAAGATTTCAAATGAAGTAAGTACACTATTGAATTGGTCTTTCAACCAAGTTTACCTAATAATGCTGACCATTGGAAAGTGTTCAATGGTGATAATCAAATTATTGATTTCTTGAAAAAGATGGATAGCTTTGATGAGCTCTATTTTGAAGGTAGTGAATCTCCACCATCAGAATAAGTTTTTGAAATAGATTCACAAACTAGTGAAGTGTTTCTTCAACTAAAAGGGAATAAAATTCTAAAAGGTTTGGTTTCTCTTCAAAAAATATTTGATAAGCATGATAGATATATTAAGTAGCAACAACAACTACATTCAAGTTCTTCCATGGGATTTGAGCAAGTAAATTTGAGTTCAGAGGTAGATCCCAAAATAGTCAACATTGGGAAATGTTACACTAACAATGAAAAGTTCAAATTCATTACTCTCCATCATTACATTGATGTTTTAGCATATTCTTATGGTGATCTAAAGTCCTTTAGGCCTAAGGAAATTTAGGATGAAATTCCCCTTAAAGTTGAGTCATTACTTCAGAAGTAGAAACAAAGGTAATATAACCCAAAAATATTAAGTACTATCCTTTTTTAGATTCAAAAGATATTGAATGCAAGGATAATTTTTTCAATCCATCATTCCACCTAGATCACGAATGTAGTTCCTATTGTTTCTAACTATTTTTTTCTTTTCTACATTCAAAAGAAGTAATAAACTAAGATTAATGGTCAGGGGTTTGTACGTACCTAGATGAAGTTTGTGCACTGTTATCCAGATGTTGTAGCGACTCCTCTTTGGCTATGGAAGATGACACTTGTAGAAGAAAGAGACTCAAAGACATAGATTGTTAGATGGATGTAAGGTGGACTACCAAGCAATATGCTCGGTCCCAGAAGTGCAAAGACTTCCTTATGGGATGATAGTCCACTGTTGATAAAAAAGAATGTTGAATAAAGATAATAATGACAGACTAAGTAAGAGAAATACAAATAATGCGTACCTACTATTTGTTGTCGGTCTACCACAGTCGCCAACGTCAATTTTTTTGCCAGCATTGATTGGTCTAAGGTTGTCGATGTCAATTAGTCTGTCGACGTCATTAGGGGCAATTAGCCTAGTGGCCAGTGTCGATTGGGGAAATGATGCTTTGGACGAGTCTCAGGTCTATTTTGTAGTCAACAGAATGGTCTGTGGTAGTTTGGGAGTCTGATGGTTTGTGCAAGGTTTTGCAGGGTAGAGAGTAAGGTCTAAGGAAGGAGTCAGGTAGGGGATAGGGTGTCAAAAAGAGTGAGAGTATGAAGAAGGCTTCTCAGCCTTCTCAAGAAGAGAGTCAGGTCAAGTCTGGTTGATAGCTGGGTCTGGTTGATAATATGGCTTAGAAGCAATAAATAGAAAATTGATTACAAATACATTCTAAGCTATTGAAATGACATAAAACAAGAATACTTATCTCTTGCTTGGATCAGAGGTAGAGGTGTTTGAAATGTTTGTCCCTATTGTGTCTATAGCTAGAAGAGAGTTGGTTGAAGTCTGATGATTGATTTTAGAGAGTTCCTGTTGATGTCCAGGTCTGAGAGCCGAGAAAGGAAGAGAGGTCAAAATAGAATTTGCATTCACCATCTGCCATTGATTGATTCAGCATCCCAAGGGGGAAGATAATTCACCTTCGGGTTGCTTTAAGCAACCGACGTCGATGATCCCACCGGCATCGGCTGACTATAACCGATGTCGACAGCTAGAAGAATGGAAAAAAGGCTAAAATTAGCCTTTTACTTGTTCCTCCATCTACCGAGTTCAGTGGTCATGGTAAAACAATCGAAGATGGGTTTAATAGGCATGAAGAGGGTTGAAATAGGTCATAAATTGTTCATAGGGTGATGGGAGGCATCCAAGGAGAGGTATCCAAGGTGGGGTGAGGTGTCATGGCTGAGGTGTCAAGGGAGGTGGTATTAATTTAATATAAGTTATTATTTTAAATTAATAAGTGTGTGGGTTAAGAATGTGTAGAAGTGGACCAAGGGGACCAAGGGGGAGAGTCGATCAAGGAGTAGACACAATTTCAGTGTCTACATTTGCCCCTTTTTGTCTTGTTGGTTGTTTTAACGAACTGCAAGACAAAAATAGGAGTAAGTTGCCCCAGGTATGGGATGAGGTCTTTTTTGTCTTGTTGGTTGTTTTGGTGAACTGCAAGACAAAAATGAATGTTGGTTGCCCTGATTATGGGATGAGGTATTCTTTGCCCCTTTTTGTGTTGTTGGTTGTTCTGACAAATTGCAAGACAAAAATAGGAGTAAGTTGCCCTAGGTATGGGATGAGATATTTTTTGTCCTATTGGTTATTCTAGTGAACTGCAAGACAAAAATGAATATTGGTTGCCTCAATTATGGGATGAGGTATTCCCCCTCAAAGCAGGAGTCGAGGGAAGGTAACCTGGAATCGGGTGCTGATTTGATAAATAGTGGATGGAAATGGTGAAGGTTGAGTGTGAACACTGCAAAAATTGAGATTACGCGTATACCACTTCATGAGATGGTCAGGTCAAATTGTCACAGGTCATGGTCAAAGAGTGCCAAAATTGAAATAATCAGGCCCCAACATTTAGTCATAGCTGATTGGGTTATTCGATCCAAGCTGTAGCTCCAATAGTCATCGTGTTCCAAGTATCCCGGGCTTAGGAAGTGCTCCTAGAAAACACAAAAATGTCACAAGTAGTGGGGATCAACTTGCTCGTGATCCAATACTTGTGAGGGTTGAAATATGGTGTGCGAACAATTTGGCTAACTATTCATGAAGTAGCCTACATGCAATCAAAATAACTAAGGCAATGTTGTCTTGAAAATGGTCATGGTCGGAGGAGATAGTCGAGATCTCCATGGTCGTTGGTCGAGGAAATTTGAGATAGTTGGTCTGTCAGATGGACAGATGAAGGAATGGTCAAGCTAACCTCAGAAGACCTCGAGTCAACTAAGTGCTGCCTACATAGCCCCTGTTGGAAGGGCCTCAGGCTGATGTAATTCTCCCTAAAAGAGAGGAAGAGGGTCAAAGTGGTCGTTAGTTGGTTTTGGTCAGGTCAAGGTCATGGTCAAAGGTAAAATAGTTTATCCATCATGTAGACAAACAAACATATATGGCCGAGCTAACTCGAGAAGACATCGTGTCATTTGAGTGCTGTCTACATAGCCCCTGTGTGAAGGGTCTCAGGCCAATGTAGTTCAAACAAAGAGGCAAAATGGTTGATGATTGGTTTTGGTCATGTTTAAAGGTAAAAGATAATATGGTTTGTCCATCAGATAGATGAAAAAATGGATGTGGCCGAGTTAACCCCAGAAGACGTCATGTCAGTTGAGTGTTGCCTACATGGCCCCTATTGGAAGGGCCTCAGACCAATGTAGTTCAGGCAAAGAGTCAAAGTGGTTGATGATTGGTTTTGGTCATGGTTAAAGGTAATATGGTTTGTCCCTCAGATAGACAAACAAATGGATGTGGCTAAGTTAACCCTAGAAGATGTCATGTCATCTGAGTGTTGCCTACATAACCCTTATTTTGAGGGCCTTAGACTAATGTAGTTCAAACAAAGAGTCAAAATGGATGATGATTGGTTTTGGTCATGGTTAAAGGGTAATATGGTTTGTTCATCAGATAGACAAAAAAATGGATGTGGCTGAGCTAACCCCAGAAGATGTCATGTCATCTAAGTGCTGCCTACATAGCCCATGTTGAAAGGGCCTCAGACCAATGTAGTTCAGACTAAGAGTCAAAATGGTTGATGATTGGTTTTAGTCATGGTTAAATGATGAGGGTAAGATGATATCACAACCTTTTCCATATTATGTTATGGTGTATTCTGTAACATTGGTTGAGTGGTCTTTAATCCCTAGCAATTTTCCATATTGGTGATGGATGTATGCTAAAAATGAATTGAGTATGTTTATGCTTCAGCAAGTAATGGTTTATGCTTGGCATAAATTGAGTGGCTGATAGTTTCCATCTGTTTTGTTGTCCATAGAAACTATGTGAAATGGACTATGTCATGTTGGTGGTCTGAAAATGTTTGGTTTGGTTTGATTTGGTTTGGTTGGATTGTTTGTGACCAAGATGTAGGAAGTGAAAGGCACATTGCTCTTTCATTGACAAGGACCATAATGATTTCATAGATAAGGTTTTTGGAAACAAAAGCCCTGTTCATGCATTACGGCATTGACCATTGGTTATGTTAGAGAAGTATTTGAATCACTTGACATTAAGTGAGCTCAGAATCCCTTGAGTGTGATGGGGTGATAGGTTTGATATGTGATATGGATGGATGGGGGAACCTTTTTTTGGCAAGAACAACTTTTCCCCTTTTATAGGTGACCCTGAGAATGACTATAGACAAGTCCAAGACTTTATAGTTTGTTAGTCAATTTTTTTTGAGAGCAGACTGATCAATGCGGAAAGTCTGTGAGGGAATGTTGTTTTGCTTTGTGGTCATGTTGTGAAGTTGATCGATGTGAGAAGCTTCTGAGATAGTGTTGTGTATGTAGCAAGATTTAGGCATAGCCATCCTTCGAGGGAGTGGTCTATATTCTGCTTTGTATGTTTGAATGTTTTTGAGTAGTTGTCCTTTAAGGGAGCAGTTTATTTATTACAGAAATGATGATGTAGTTGTCCTTCAAGGGAGTAATCTGCATTTAGAGTTTTTATGACCTTGGAATAATCATCCCAGTTTTATATGTTTTTGTTGACTGAAATTTTGGTCATGGACTTGACTATAGAGGTTTAGAGGGTTTCCCTTTTATTAGGATGAAGCATTCATGCCTGAAAAAAGGGTTAACTAATGTTTGCAGGGTTGAGGGTTGATAGGAATAGGAATGATGATGATGGGGGCTGCTCAAGGGATGAGGTCAAGTTAAATTTCAAGTGAATTATTACTTGACTAACAGTAGACTGGTCAAAGATGCAAGGCAGTAAGGGGCTTAGGTTTTGATAAGACCCTGACCCATGCTTGTGTTATGATGTAAGGTCGAAATCAATTAGGAGCAAACTTTTCCCATTTGCTTCATTCCTAATTGGTCACATGTTCATTGTTGTTTGGTTGGTTGATGTTTGGTCGATGTTGGGTTGAGGTTGATGTGTTGTTGGCATGTTTTGGTCGATGTTGGATGTGAAGATGATTAAGAAGTTGGTTGATGCTTGATGCTTGGTTGGGGGTCGATGTTTGGTCGAGGTTTGGTCGAGGTTGATGTTTGGTCGAGGTTGATGTGTTGTCAATGCTTGGTTAAGGTCGATGTTTGGTTGGTTGATGTCTTGTTGGCACTGGATAAGGAGGCCATCGAGACCTCGCTTGTAAAGAAGTCTCTGTAGCATGGTGTAGCAATTAGTGTTCTTGATAAAAGTTTGTTCTCTATTGCTAGAGAGTTTGGGAGGGATGATAGAATATGTCAAGTAGTCCACAAGTCACTTATACCAAGCATCATGTGGACTAGTGAGGTTAGGAGGAATTCCCCCAGTGCTGATGGTCGAGACATGTCCAAGATAGAAATCTTGGGTTGTGTTGGTTGAGAGGTCTTGACGAATAATGGGTATGTCAAAGGTGTAGATGTTTGGTATGTTCCTTTATTATTCACAGTTTGGGGCCTGGTAGCCACACTAACAGTGTTGATTTTGAATAAAGGTTGAGGAGGTGGTTGAGGGGCCATAGTCTTGCGTGGGGATCCCAATTTAGGTGAAGAGGTTTTGGAGGCATGAGATGGTGTCAATAGTTGGTCATAAATGTGGTCAGAAGAAGCCTCAATGTGAGGGGTGTCCTTTGCCAGATGTTGATGGATGACAGCCTTAAGGGCGCAACAATGCTCAGTGTCATGCCCCAGTGTGCGACGATACCAACATATTTTAGTGTCATCGAACCAAGGTGGTTTTGGTCTGAGAGGTTGGTAAGGCTTGATAGGCAGGAGGACGATGCTAGATGACTACAACAATCGACATAACATCAAAGCATAAGAGCCCTTTAATGGTTTGGTGCTCTTTGTTGCAGTAGAGGTTGATAATTTCTATTTAGGAGTTGTTTGGAGGGTTTCCCGTGTCACCTTTTTAGTTGGCGGTATGGCCACATGTGAAGATGACACATTCTTATTGAGAGGTGTTGGATGTGGGAGCAATCTTGCTAAAGTAGACAGATGTGGACCCAAGATGGATGGTAATGGCGAAGGTGGGGAAGGAGTTCTCTGACGGGGTTTAGTAGCCTTCTTTGGTTTAGTGTGAGGACTACTATTGTGTGGGGCGAGGTTTAAGTCTACCTTCACTTTTGGATGAGTAAGGTATGATATAGGGTGCACACCGAGGGATTTAACCTATTTTGGTATAGTAGATGACTACAAAGGTTTGGACGAGGTTGCATGAGGTTTTATAGTTAGTCATTTAAAAGATTGAGGTGATGGTGAGAGAATTTCCACCGGATCTTCTTTGGTCAAAGTTGGTGAAGTGATAAGTTCCTCTCTCAGTGGAGAAGGAATTGGATAATGTGGATCTTCAGGTGGAGAGAGCATTGGGATGATAATGGCTTCCTCATGTGGTCAAGGAGTAGAAAAAGTGTGATCCCCCATTGATGATAAGAAAGATGAGGGTGAGGCAGTTGATGTTGGTGTCATCAAGGCATCCTCCAATATGTGAGAGGTCAAGGTAAATTCTCCCACATGTGAAAGAGGTATGGATGGAGGATTATCCTCCATTGGTGGAGGCAAAATAGGAGAGGAAGGCTCCTCTACCCATGGTGGACAAATAGGTTGACTAACCTCTTTAGACTATGGGAGAGATTGGTTAGAAATGGAAGGCAAAACCGTGCTGACCGTGCGTATGTTACGCTCTTGAAGGTCATCGGCCATGGTTTGGACATGATTTTGACTAGGGGGATGGTTAGGGAAAAGTTGTCTAAATATGCCGATGTTTTGATTTGGTGGCACGTTTGGGTTATCTAAAACAGGATCCCCCTTGTCTAACATGTCCTGGACAATGTTTTTAAAGGTTTTGCAATTGTTTGTGTCATGGTCTTTGGCACGGTGATAATGACAAAAGGCATTTTCCATGTACCATGTAGGGATAGCTTGTGAGGGGTTGAATTGAGGTGGTTGAATTTGAGGGAGATTGAGGACCCCCTGCTTGATGAGTTTATCCAACACCGAAGCGTATGACTCTCCCATTGGAGTGTATTGACACTGTATATACCGTTGTTGGAATTTTTTGGTGATGTTTTGTGATGTGGAAGGTTGAGATTGGTGGGTTGTTGTTGATGATGGTGATCTAAAGACCACAGTGTTTGCCACTCCCTTGGGTTTAGAGTGGGAAGAAGTAGATTTGGATGAAGAAGGGTCATTGGGTTTTGCGTTGTTGTTTCACAATTTGACCTTGTCCTCTTCGACTGCGCGGAGTTCAAGCTTTCAAGCCATCATGAAAGCTTCATCAAATGTGTGGAATGTTTGAACTTGAAAGGTAGAAGAGATGTGTTTGGCACATGCTCTAGAGAAGATCTCAATGAGCTTAGGTTGAGCTAAAGAAAAGGAGAGTTGGTTGATTAAGCCTCTCCAACAGGCAACAAAATTGGCTATGGATTTGTCGTCAAACTGTCTGATAGAGTTTAGGTCCATGATAGAGATCTTTTTAGTTATGTTGATTGAAAGATGATCAAGAAAAAGTTGGGTGAGTTGAGTGAATGGAAAAATAGAGTGACTGGTAAGGGAGCTATACCAATCGAGGGCAGCGCCAGAAAGCGACATGGGAAATGTGCATAGTAACAATGCATCATCATGGGCTATGAGATAACAAGCATGTCTGAATGCTCGTAGATGTTGCTGTGGGTCTTCCTTACTCTAGAAATGAGTAAACTTGGGAAGTTCCCACTGACTTGGATATGGTTGGATTGGGACTGAAGGATGAATGGGTTCATTACAAATTTGCTCATATGAGAGAGCATTGCTTGAACCAGAAATAGATGTCTCAAGATTAGACATTTTGTCCATCAACATCTTGATTAGATCGGTTGGTGGATTTTCAGGTGGGGCACCCCCTAGATTGTAGGGTGCTTGGAAGGTGTTAGAAGGGGCATATGACATAGTTGGTTGTGCCTGTGTAGGGGCAACATATTGGTAACTAGTCATAGGGACTAAAGTTGAGGTCAAGGGGGCTTGTGTCGTGAGGTTGGAGGGCATAAGTTGACTAGATACCGCCAAAGGTGGTTGAATGGCGGCATTGGTAAAAGGGGAGGTTGTCACTCCTGCGTGTATAGGTGCAAGAGTGTGTGGAGTCAAGACAATTAAGTTCTTGTATGGTGTAGAATTTGGTTAAATTGCGTGTGTTTGAGGGCGTAATAAAACCCCGATGGAAGTAGGTCTAAAAATAGATGGGGAGGCCAAAATTTATGTATTGGCCATGGTCGAGTTACTAGATGAGGCAATAGTCTAAGTCATGAAAGGTTGGGTAGCGGATGAGGTTAATGTCATGGCCGCTTCACCCGAAAGGTCTCACATTTGGTTTCTTATGAGGTAGTGTTGGAGAGCCTTGATGTTGTGGTCAAGGAGTCTCTCAAAGTTTTGATCCCCTTTGGGAACAATTGAATGTTGAGTTGGAGTTGACCGGATATGAGTAGTCTCAGTGTCTAAAGTACACTCCATTAGGGGACTTGTTATGGAGGGCGAAGGTAGAAGTGGTTGTTGCCTTGTGTGGTCAACAAGAGTTTTGGTTTGACTACGTGTCAAAACCATTCAAGGCAAAAAGGGTCAAGTTTCAGAAACTGTGTTTTTTTTCAGTTTTAGAAATTTAGAATGTGTTTTTGGCAGAAAAAGGGGCGGGTTTTAAGGTTGTTGTTTTGGAGGAAAAGTTACTGACAGTGACTGACATCAGTATAAAAACTGATGTCGGTGAATAAAGGGGTCGATGTCAGTCAAATAATCAATGTCGGTGAAAATAGGTTGCCGACTTCAGTGGAAAAATTGATGTCGATTACTGTGTTGTTAGGAAGGAAGAAAAAAAAGGTTTTGAGTTGTTTAAAGCTCAGAAAAATGCGTCCTCACCAGCTCAAAAATCTAGATAAAGGAAGAAAAGAAGATGAAGACAAGCAGACCCTAAATGTTAAGTCCCTAAGAATCAATTTTAGAGTCTTGTTGGCTTATGCCTTAGACGAGTGTGTTTGGGAAGTTGTATTTTAGAATGGGTCCTAGAAGAGGCAGTCTAAGGTTGGTTTCAGGTTAGTTTTAGCACTCAAGAGTCTATATTAGGTTGCATACATGGCCTGGTGCTAAGAAGCAAGCTCCCCTCACTTCACGAGCCCAAAGATAAGCTGGGTCGCTTAGCCAATATATACTTCCCCTAGAGTTTATACTCTGCTAGAGAACATAGTGGGCTCTCCCCTTGGTAGTGAAGTCCAAGTAGGATTGCCAAGAAGGCTAAGGTATCTGCTAGGTGATGAAATCCTATTCGGGCCTTGTCTCAGGTATGTTTAGATGTTTGATTTTGTGAAAGTGGTTAGGTTGTGTAACATAAGTGTACTAAGATTAATTCATAATGCGATTTTAAGTTACTAGGTGAGCTAAAAATGCATGCAAATAGAAATGAAATGCAAAAGATTTTTAAGCC
Source organism: Torreya grandis (assembly GCA_037957365.1). Lineage (NCBI taxonomy): Eukaryota > Viridiplantae > Streptophyta > Pinopsida > Cupressales > Taxaceae > Torreya > Torreya grandis. The sequence continues at coordinate 307,055 of JARHVA010001138.1, forward strand.
CAAATTGAAATGTGTGTTTGGATGCAGACAAGTGGAGAAAAGGTTGAAGAGTATGAAATTTCACTACTCTAGATGAAGAAAAGAAAGAAAAAGAAGGATTCTTTTTAACTTTGCTGATAGTGTCTTTTGGAAGAGATAGAGGAAAAGCATGCAAGAAGAGACCTAATGCACCTATATCAAAAGTTTGTTTTTAGAAGAAAAAGTATGAACCCAAGGAAAATTCCTAGGGTCCCACCAGGCGTGCCAGAATGTTTTTAACTATTTTTCGCTTTTCTACATTCAAAAGAAGTAAGAAACTAAGATTAATGGTCAGGGGTTTGTACGTACCCAGATGAAGTTTGCGCACCATTATCCAGACGTTGTAGGGACTCCTCTTTGGCTGTGGCGGATGACACCTGTAGAAGAAAGAGACTCAAACACAGAGATTGTTAGATGGATGTAAGGTGGACTACCAAGCGATATGCTCAGTCCTAGAAGTGCAAAGACTTCCTTGTGGGATGACAGTCCACTATTGATAAAAAAGAATGTCAAATAAAGATAATAATGACAGACTAAGCAAGAGAAATATAAACAATGCATATCTATTGTCTGCTATCAGTCTGCCACAGTCGCTGACATCGATTTTTCTACTGGCATCGGTTGGTCTAAGGTTGTCGATGCTGGTTAGTCTACTGACATTGGTAGGGGCAATTGGCCTGGTGGCCAGCGTCACTCAGGGAAATGAGGCTTTGGACGAGTCTCAGGTCTATTTTGTAGTCAGTAGAATGGTCTATGGTAGTCTGATGGTTTGTGCAGGGTTTTGCAGGGTAGAGAGTAAGGTCTGAGGAAGGAGTCAGGTAGGGGATAGGGTGTCAAAAAGAGTGAGAGTATGAAGAAGGCTTCACAGCCTTCTCAAGAAGAGAGTCAGGTCTAGTCTGGTTGATAGTCGGGTCTGGTTGATAATATGGCTTAGAAGCAATAAACAAAAAATTGATTACAAATACATTCTAAGCTACTAAAATGACATAAAAGAAGAATACTTATCATCTTGCTTGGAGCAGAGGTGTTTGAAATGCTTGTCCCTATTGTGTCTGTAGCGAGAAGAGAGTTGGTTAAAGTCTGATGATTGATTTCAGAGAGTTCCTATTGATGTCTAGGTCTGAGAGCTGAGAGAGGAAGAGAGGTCAAAATAGAATTCACATTCACCGTCTGCCATTGATTGATTCAGCGTCCCAGGGGGGAAGAGAATTTGCCTTCGGGTTGCTTTAAGCGACCGACGTAGGCGATCCTGTTGGCATCGACTGACTATAACTAACATCGGTAGCTAAAAGAATGGAAAAAAGGCTAAAATTAGCCTTTTACCCATTCCTCCATCTGCCGAGTTCAGTGGTCGTGGTAAAATGGTCGAAGATGGGTTTAAGAGGCATGAAGAGGGTTGAAATAGGTCATAAATTGGTCATAGGGTGATGGGAGGCATCCAAGGAGAGGTATCCAAGGTGGGGTGAGGTGTCATGGGTGAGGTGTCAAGGGAGGTGGTATTAATTTAAAATAAGTTATTATTTTAAATTAATAAGTGTGTGGGTTAGGAATGTGTAGAAGTGGACCAAGGGGACCAAAGGGGAGAGTCAATCAAGGAGTAGACACAATTTTGGTGTCTACACCTGTAAGGAAGAAGAGCGAAGAAATTCATATTTGTGTTGATTTCAAGAATCTCAACCAATCTTCTCTAAAGGATAACTACCCCCTACCCATCATGGACTAAGTATTGAAAATAGTAACTAGTTCAGAAATGTTGTCTATACTAGATGGTTTTTTAGGGTATAATCAAGTAGAAGTTAATAAAATAGATCAGTATAAAATTACTTTCTCTACACCTTGGGGCACATTTTCATATTGCATAATGCCTTTTGGTTTGATCAATGTTGGTGCCACATTCCAGAGAGCAATGGACCTTGCCTTCAAAGATGAGATAGGGAAGTTTATTATGGTGTATCTTGATGACTTGACTATTTTATCCAAACACCACCATGATCATGTGCACCATTTACAATAAGTGTTGGAATGTTGTCGACAAAATGGTATTTCTATCAATCTTAAGAAGTTAATTTTTGGGGTTATAAAAGGTAAACTTCTTGGTCACATTATATCCTGAAAAGGCACTAAAATTGACTCAAAAAGAGTCAAATATATTCAAAGTCTTACTCTATCTGCTAGTAAGATTGTAGTTCATTCTTTCTTTGGAAAGGTGAATTTTTTGCAAAGGTTCATTCTTGAATTTGTAGAGAAAACCCATCACATCATCAACATTATGAAGGGTAAGAATAATTTCTATTAGACTACATAAGTAAAAATGGAATTTGAGGATATCAAGAAGGCTATTGCTCATGCTCTAGTTCTTGTTTGTCCAAACTATACCAAAGATTTCATAGTATATAGCTACACTTCTAAACATACACTTTCGACTATTTTGGTTCAGTAGAATGAATAAGGTGTGGAATCTCTCATATCATTTATGATTTATCCTCTCAAAAATCATGAATTAAAATATTCCAATATGGAGAAGCATGCTTATTCCATGGTTAAGGTGGTAAAGTATTTCTGATTCTGTGTCCTAAATTCACATAATATTATTTTGGTGCCTAACACAATAGTAAAATATATTCTAACTCAACAAGAGTTTAGCACTAAAAGGGGAAATTAGATTACTAAGATCCAAGAGTTTGATCTTGATATCAAATCTATTAAGATTTTTCATAGAAGAGGCTTGTGTCAATTGATTGTTGATAACGTATCAAAAGAAGCAGGTGATGAAGAAGTAGAAGTTGAGGACATACCAACAGTTCTTTTTGTCACTATTATTGATGAGTGGTATTCAAATATCACTTATTTTCTTACCTATTATGAGTGTCCTACACATATATATCATAAAGAGAAAAGGACTATTAAGTTTAAGGTTGCAAACTATGTCTTATGGGACAATGGTTTGTACAAAAGAAGCTTTGATGGAGTATTTCTTCATTGCATGGATAAAGTGAAACAAAGTAGACCTCTGTAGTTTTTCCATAATTTGGCTATTTTAGGAAATTTTTTTACACCTATGACGGCTTACAATATTGTATGATCTAGATACTATTGGCCTACACTATTTCAAGATGCATACAATTGGGTGCATAGGTGTGAGTTGTGTCAACAATTTATTGGGAAACCTAAGTTGGCTGCATTACCTCTCAAGTCAGTGGTGATTGAAGAACATTTTCAGCAATAGGGCATAGACTTAATTGGCACTATGAACCCACCATCAAGTGCGGGACACAACTATGTTCTCACCTTGATAGACTATTTTACCAAGTGGGTGAAAGCCATCCTAGTTAAGCAAGATACTTCAGAAGTGGTATGCAATTTCCTTAAGAAAAATATTATTTCTCAGTTTGGAGTTCCAAAAAAGATTGTAGCAGACAATGCTACTTGTTTCTATTCCCATGAGATTACTAATTTTTTATATAAGCATGAGATCATTCTTTCCCACTACTTAGATTATTATCTGCAAGGAAATGGTCAGGCAGAATCAAGTAACAAGAATTTGGTTATTATTATCAGGAAACTGGTAGATGAAAATCAAATAACATGGCATAAAGCATTGTTTTATGTTTTATAGGTAGATAGGATTACCCCTAAAAGGGCAATAGGTATGTTTCCATTTTAGCTTCTGTATGGTTTAAATGCAAAGATACCAATTACCTTGGAATTACCGACACAGAAGTTGGCAAAGGTAGTGGAAGATTGGACTTTTGAAAGTTCTATTGATAAAAGGATCATGTACCTAACTGAATTAGAGAAGTAATGAACTATGGTAGTGGACTGTATCACTAAACATCAAATCTAGGTAAAGAAACTCTTTGACAAGAAAACAAAAACTCATGAGTTTTAGATTAGAAATCAAGGCTTGTTATGGGACAAAAGGAGAGAACCAAAAGGAATTCATAAAAAGTTTGATTCTTTGTGGAGAGGTCCATTCAACATTCATCAATTCTATGGTGGAAATAGCTTCTTGTTAGAATATCAATATGGAATTCCATTTTTGTTGCCTCACAGTGGACAACATCTGAAACACTTCAATCCTTGAAGTATTAAATAAGTTCATTTATACATTTGTATAGTTTTTATGTTTTTATTTTTGATTTTTTGTTTAGTCTTTTGTGTATTTTTCTTTTTGGTAGCTTGAATCCATAGCCCAATGGCATGGATGAAGGCACATAGAGACTATATTCTTCTCCCTTTAATCATATCAAAGTTTGATCGATGGAAGTTCCCCAGTTGGAGCTAGTTGTTGTTCCTAAAATCAACCATGCTCATTTTGTGGATAACCCTTACGAAACTTATCCTTTTCCTCATTTACACTCTAAGTTTATTGTTCGAGACAAGATTATCTTGATTTGAAGTGAATTTGCCTAACATCTTTAGAAAATTTACAACATTCCCTTGCCATGATTTCTCAAAAATCATGAAACCTGTTGAAGTCTTTAACTAATCAAAATGTCAATTTTGGTCATTTTGAGGGTGTTAGTGAATTTTCATTTTGCACATGTTAGGTCAGCCTTTTTTGATTCCTTTACATGTTTTTTTTATACATGCATCAGCGGCACTTTTTTCCACCATTGCATGTTCTTGTTACCATCATGTGCCAAGGCAAAAAATTTCACCACCTGAGCAAGATCTTCAAAATCTTGAACTTCAAGTGGCATTAATGGCCACACGTGATGAGTATTAAAGGCTTGTTTGGAGATTTTAAATGCATTTATTTTGTCATTTATTTTATCAGAGTTTCCTCATCCCCTTTCTACAATTACTTGACCATGGTAATGGAGGAAGATTTTGAATTCACTGCCACCAAGCTTAGGATTTTGAACTTGCCAGGTAAGTTATTTTTGACTTCTAATGTTTTCATTTTTATTGAGTGTTATCTACTACAGATTGATTTTGTATTTTATTTTTATTTTTTTTTGTGTGTTGCCACCTTTATTTTATCTTTGTTTTTTCCATAATGAGCTTAACTGGTGAAATCTACTGACCTCTTTTCATGCCCTAGGTTTATGTTGTGTGTGTCATTACTATTTTGATTTGACCAAGTTAACCCCCAACTCATGTTGGTTGAAAACCATCTTCCAAAACCATTATGATGATGGATATATTAGCCTCTCTCACTTGTTCCAAATCTTACCCAGTTAAAATCCAAAATGGTAGTTTTTCCACTTATGAATTTTTAACTTATAATCAAGTGAAAGTGTATGGGTGGAAAAATCCACCAACCTTACACAAAAAACTCTAACTCCTGCCATATGCATTATCAGTAAAAATTTCTACTCAAACATTAGAACTTTAATTTCCTTGTTACCTACAGTGTCAGCATTTTTTTCTACTCCAACATGCAAACAACATTAAATAGAGGTGAATTTTTCCACCACTACATAAATATTTGAATTTTCCCTTAAATTCAATAGTGGTGAATTTTTCCATTGATTAAAATGGTCAATATCCCTCACATGCAAGGGTGGAAAATTTCACTGCCCATGCAAACATTCTCTTAAATTTTCCAAACTCTAGGATATTTTTGATTTTGTTTTTCTGAGCCTGCTTTTCCTTTATTTTTTGGCCTACTCACACTTTAACCCTTTCAAGCACATCTCCATATTCATGATCATAGACATGTAATTTTCCTAGATTGCCAGTATTTTCTCTAATTTCATAATCATGATTTTTTGTTGTAGTTTTTTCTATGGATCTTCTTTCTTAATCAACATCCTTTTGGTAATAGCTCATTCAGATGACTGAGTTATCTTTGATGAAGTAAAAATATCAAGGTGTTTTTCTAATCACCTTAGTTACTTCTAATGTCGATGACATTAGAGATACAAATATTGGCCATGTGGACATGGCTAAATTTATGGAGAGAACCAAGTCAAGCAATCCCAGCTCTCAAATGAAGAAGATAATTTATAGTAACAATCATTTGGTATCTTCTTTCCTGGTGGAAACTCACAACATGGAATTTTTATATTCAGTGTGCTTAACTTTACAATAGAGATATTATGTCTATGATAGATGCTAGTGGTAATGTGATAATAATACTAGATCTTGAATTTAGTGATAAGGTTTTTATGTGCCCTCCTACTATAGAAGTGATAAAACTTTATTTTGTTAAAGCACAAAAATATTATGACAAAAATCCTAAAAAGGCAAAGAAGGTCATCAATAATAAATGGCTCAAGATGTCAAGGTTAAATTTTTCAAGGTGGCTATGAAGTTTTACTAGAAGTGACTGTATAGAATAAGTTGGTGATCTTATAAATCTTCTCAATAGGATAAGAGGTTTGTCATCTTCCTCAAAATTTCATGAATGGATGTATCATTTCATCAAGGTAATACTCCAAGATAAAAAAACTATCTTCTAGGGAGAACAAATCAGCAATGCTTTGCATGAATAATTTATGAAGGTATCCACTACCTTCAAGTTCTACATGACTTCTTTTTTGGTGGATATTGCAGCTTCTATGAGAATCTTCCTAGGTCTAACATCATAAGGAGATAGGAGGGTAATCCCTGTATATCAATACTATTCTCAATTAACATTAAAGGGTTTTATTTATCATTTTAGGAGAGTAAATGATGCCTTATTGGTAGTATTCTTATGTCTATTTGATCCTCAACTAGAACAAAGAAGAGTGTTAGATGAGTTTTGGTTAGTAGTAAATGATTTTGGATGTATGTTCTTAAAATTTCCTTATTTCTCATACTTGAGGGTTGGGTTTTTCCAAGGTCATCCTTATATGCTTCCAAGATACCCCTCAGACAAATTGATCTTAATGGAGTTATACAGATAAATGATCATCATGCATAATAAATAGATGGATCTCAAGAAGCCTATTTTTAGGTTCCTAATTGAAATTCATATGTATTAAGTATTAACTGTTGTGAAGGCTAAGGTCATGGAAAGTGAGATATAGCTTATAACTATGAAGCAATTTAAGAGAAGACCAAATTTTGACTACAGGGGTGTGAAAGACATAATCAAGAGGAAAACCCAATTCCATGAACCTATGGTTGAAGATTTTTGGGTAGATTTAAGAATAGAAAAAAATGTCAGGAGATTGGGCTACAAGAGGTTATCTCTTAAATAGATTGAATATCTGAGACTTGCTAATATTCTTGAGAATCTAGTGGATGATGGAGAGCTGATTAATGATAGATATAATACTGAACAAGTTGATAATGCCCCTCTCCCTTCAATCCAATGATCCCAAAAAGAGATGACCTCTTTGAGGAATAGATTTGAACTTATATTGGCAAACACCAATAATTGGCTAGAAAATAAGGGAATTACTTTGAAATAATTCCTCACAGGGTTAAAAATTGAGATTCAAGAGGAAACAAAAAGAAAGGCAGAGAATAGGATGAAGAACAAAAGTGATGTTCCTTGTTCTTCCAAGCCACATAAGCCTAAGATCATATTTATGACAAAGAAGTCAAAAGTTATGGAAAAAGAGTCTGAAATAGAGGATATGGAAGTTGAGAAATAGAGCACTAAAGAACCAGCCATGAAAGAGATGGAGATTGAAGACATGCCTACAAATCTACAAGAGGAGGAAAGTTTATCCCCATAAGAGAATGTATAACAATAAATGGGAGTATCTTCTCCCATAATTGACACACCTATTGTATCTCTTTTGTCTATCTCTCATATTAATATTCCCTCTTTTGAATCTCCCTCTCATTCCAAAATAATTTTTGACAACCCTCAAAACACTTTTGAAGATGTTATCCATTCCTCAAGGTCTATTCCTAGTTTTTCATCTTCATCTTTTAATATTAGAGATACTTATATTTTTGATCACTTTGTAAAAGGTGTAGTTTTTACTAGCACTCCACCTATTATTTCCACTACCAGTACAAGTGCAGCTCAAGTGATGCCAACAATGGCTACGAACCATAATATGAGTACTTATGTGCTTCCACCATGGTTTTAAGCTTATACACCAAAAAAATAGAAACAATCCATATCTCTAGATGAATTTTATTTTAATAAGCCAGTGCCTATAAAAGCCAAGACCCTGAAGAAGCCAAAGATTATTTAAAAAATACATGGGGACAATGGACACAAATTTCTAAAGATTGCAGGACCTCTACAAGATGCAACTATGAAATTTTTTAATATAAATTATTAATCTATCTCTAGAGTTGAGTTAGGCAAGATAACTCATGAAAGTGCCAAGAATGATATGCAGTCAGCCATGGACATCGTGATTCAAAAATTTGATAGGGAAAAAGAAATGAAAAATTACTAAAAAGCAATGGTGGAACAGTTGACTGCAATGGTAAGGAAAATCACTTTGAGTTCAGAAGTAGTAACTCTTGAGATCATGTCTATAGAAGACCCCATCATTCAGAAAGTAGAAAAGACTCATCACTTTGAGTAGAAGAGAGTACTTGGATAGGATGCATGCACAAAGAATTTCCTTACTTACAGAGCTATCTAAGAAGATAAATAAAGTGAGGAAAATAAGAGCAAAACTTGATGATCTCATTGATGTTATTTCTCAATATATTGAAAGCATAGAAAAGAATCATGATAAATGGGTGGAGATGAGAAAACTAAAGATAAGCACTCTAATATCAATTAGTGTCATTCTTGATAGGGATTCTTATGCTAAAATGAAAGAGGCATTGACATATAGGATCCGTGTGCTTAAAGATTTGATCAATGACCTTGAATCTACAAGGGAGCTCAGTGAACAAAGTAATGTCAGTCTTTTGCATAAATTGGAGGAGCTACCTTGCAAGCTTACATCATAAGATAACCAATTTCTCTTAGTAGAATAAATGATTTGAGAATTTGAAGATATGTTCTGGAAATAATTCGAAGATAAAACATTTTCTATAGTTTCTGTGGACAATATTCTAGACAATCAGTTGACTCTAGATAACTTGAAAACCAAGTTAACTAGTCATGAAAAATCAGTCACCATAGTAAGAGATGCCATAGTTAGAGCCAAGTGATTTATAGGAACACTGTTATTCTAGACAATATCAAGATGCAAGCATATTTTACTTTGTATCATGGACACATGAAGAAAGACGGTGATACTAATTGAAGCAATATTTTTTTCCCTTAGTTTATTTTCCATTTTATAGATGTACTTTTGAAACAACTCTGGACATTTTTACATGTACTTTTTTCATATGCAATTACATGTAAAAAATAGGAAGTCCCAAGTCAATAAGGACTTCTATTTTTTAATAGGTTAAAGTAGTTGGGTTTTTCTTAAATTTTCTCAAGGCTTCTCCCTATAAATAAAGAGGGCCTCTTTTGTAAATGGATCTTTTAGTTATTGAAGTGAAACTCTGCTAAATTGAAGAGCATTTTGAGACTTTGAATTCAAATTGTAAATCAAATTTTATCAAGTAAATAGAAAAGTAAGGGATATTTCAAACTTTGTGCTGAAATAACTTGTGTTGTATTGGAAATTATTCTTTTATATTTTTCCTAATATGATCTTATCTATTTGATTAAATAGTAGTGTGAGTGAAAATAATCTAGGAGATGCTCTGAAGTTAATTATGGAGACTTTGTACTAAAATAATTATCTTTAATTTGTGATTTAGTGTTTTAAATTAAAGGATATTGGAAAGGATTTGAACTACAATTATCTTTTGTGATCATTTATTTTGTTTTAGTTTTCTATTAAGACTTTTGGATGCACCTCATTCTACTATGTTCTAAATTATAAATCAGCAAAAGAAGCAATGATAGACTTTGTGCTCTCATGGGTTTCTTAGTTTTTCAGTTAGTATCAAGAATGTGTTCTTTTAATTTTTAAACATCATTTCTGAAAAAAGAGAAATGGATGATATGGTCTCACCCCTGAATTAGTATTTATTTTAAAGTAGTTTGTGATAGTTTATAGGGATCCTCCCCTTGCTGAGACGAGAGATTTATCTCATTACACTGTGGCTGATTTAACCATTTTGCCTTTAGTTAGTTGAATACAAAATATTCACCTAACAAGCTGAGCTAACCTTGGAAGATCTTATTTTAATTGAGTGATGCTTACATAACCCAGTTAAGGGCCTCTTGACAATGTAGTTCTCCCAGTGCGTAGGGAAAAAATATAAGGTATGGTTAAAAGTGTGTTAAGGGAAATGGTTAAGAAAGGATAGGTTGAAATTAGCCAAGGGACCTAAGGCTTAAAATATTGGTCATAGGGTTGAAGGTTAGAGATATAAGCCATGATGCTTAGAGTTGTGATAATCGGTTGGGCCTATTGTGGATATAGAGGTAATGAGGCCTAGGTTGGAGGTGGGAGCGCAGGTTAGATAGTTAGGTGGGTATATGGCTGAGCTAACCTTAGAAGACCCCATGTTGACTTAGTAATACCTACATAGCCTAATTGAGGGATTCATTCCAATGTAGTTCTTCTAAAGATAAGGGGAAAGAGTTGTGGTAGGTTATATTAGAAATTATGTGACTTGAGGTGTGTGTGTATGGATGTAGGCTAGGCAGGAGTTGATACTACGGGATCAACTACCTATGCTACTAACATGGATGAGGAGGTATGTCATGCTATATGAGTGGGGGAACATGGTAACCATAGGTTTAGGGGGAGTACGATGATATTGTTGAGTTGCACAGGATGTGAGTTTGATGATAACATTGATTGAAAGGTGGGACCACACCACCAACCCCTTTCATTTATTGATTGAAGAGGTGACAGTGACATAGGAGGATGTGTAAAATATTTTATGATTGATGATCTAGGGTGAGGATCTATTCTCATGTTTGAAAGAGGAGCATGATATTCACATGGTGACATTATTTGGAGACCATGTTAGTGAGGTGACCTATCACTCAGTGAGCTTTGCCTATGAGCCACTGTATACTACTGATGAGGAGAAACATTGATTGAGCATCTTGATGATGATAGGGATTATAGTGTATGCACTATCAGACATAGATTTTGGTAGATTTATTATTGTGTTTATAGGTGTTCTGGCACAGATGGTTGAGTAGTGGACCATATTTGCATGGGGACTAGTTTTTCTAGCATAGTTATATAAAGAGTTATGGGGGTTGAGACTATTATGATGATACATTTTGTGTGTTGAGAATTTACTCCATTTTTAGGCATATGAGCATATCATGGTGACATGACCATTGGGGTTACCTACCATGATTGTATCTAGTTTTAGGGTTGGTTTTAGATGGTGGAGAGATGGTATGGCCCAGACCTGAATGGATGGAATAGTGCAATATATTAAACATTATAGGTGTATGATAGAGGAATTTATCCCTATAGATATTATGTGGGGACCCTAATTGAAATACCCTACATTCAGAGGAGAGGTAGAGTAGCTTGTTGATTTCAAATCACATTATGGGTCAGAAGGAGATGAACTAATGAGATAGAGATGATACTCATGGCATGAGTTAGGAGACAATTTAGCTTATTATAATATGTACCTCTTTCCTTCCCTAAATATAGGAGGGATGATATAGAGCTACCCCTACCCTTTCCCTAGGAGAAAAATGGGCCATATTTTGAGGAGCTACTATTAGGGCTAGGTGGAGTAGAGCATGGATGCAAAAAATCATATATTACATGGTGGATAGATTTGTATCTTGAAATTTAGGTCAGGAGGTCACCACTAGATTTATAGGGAATGATGAGAGAGAGATTTAACCATATAGGCCAGTGATATAGTGATAAAAGTATAAGATGTAGTAGTATATGCCTGAGATGTGATAGTGCAAGCTCAAGATGTAGCTCAAGAACATCTATTGGTTTTACAAGGACATGTGGTGACATTGTAGGGATAGGTTAGGGAATTATAGGGCTAGGTTGAGGTATTACAAGGTCAGGTTATTACATTGACAATAGAGAGGGATAGTTTGAGAGCAGTAAGTCAGGTTACTCTTCCTCCTCCACCATAGAGACTTGTATAAGGGCCTTTAGTAGGTGTGATGGGATCATCATAGACTTTATCTCTAGTGAGGTATAACACTACTCTCAATGAGATTTCTTATTATGAGAGGGCCATCAGGGAATTCCCATAGATTCACACATATTTTGAGTTTAGAGAGAAAGAGAGATTAGTAACACATGCCTCAATTTCTAGTTCACATAGACATAAATAGTTAAAGAGTGGTGATGATATTGCTTCACAACCACTTTTATAGCCTCAAGGATTCTGAGTGCTAGATATTTTTATTGTTATATATGTTGTATACACACCAACTTGTGAGTTGAAGATGAGAGATGTATATTTTGAGGGAGAGATAATATTGTTATGATCTATTGATGTACATTCATGTTGAGCACATGCACGAGTGTGCATCTGTGCATGTGTGTGTGTGTGTGTGTGTGTGTGTGTGTGTGTGTGTGTGTGTGTGTGTGTGTGTGTGTGTGTGTGTGTGTGTGTGTATGAGAGAGAGAGAGAGAGAGAGAGAGAGAGAGAGAGAGAGAGAGAGAGAGAGAGAGAGATGTGTTATTGTGATTTTGAGATACATTTATTTTGATAGTGATGATGATCTTGATGTGGATGGTTATATTTTATTAATGTTGAGCATGTTAGTTGAGTTAGACTAGCATTTCTTATATGTGTGATGGTATATACATAGTTGATTTGTTAGCTTCATCTTAGAATTTTTCCATATTTGTGATGGTGTATGCTTAAAATGGATAGACTATTTATGTTATTGTTTGTATGAAGTTTTCAGTTCAATAGAGAGATTGGCATGTGATTGGGATGAGAAATAAAGAGGTAAAATGCTCATGTACTAGAAAAGACCATAATCATAACATAAATAGGCTCAATAATATGAGCCTCTTTCATGCTTTGCATCATTTGACCATTTTTTTTTTAGAGAAGTGTCATGTTCACCTTGTGTTAAGTGAGTTCAAAGTCCCTTTAAAGAGTATGAGGGTAAAAGGGTAAAATGAGTGAAAGTGTTTGGGTAGTGTAACCTTCGAAGTGGGGATGATATGACTCTATTGTGAGTGACTCGAGAGCTAATATAGGCAAGTCCATGACTTACATCATTTTGTTTTGTAAGCTAATCAATGTGAGAAGCCTACAATGAGATTTTGTTTGTGTTGAGGTCGTATAAAGCTGATCAATATGAGAAGTTTTTTTATTATTATTTCTCTTGATAACAAAGCTTAGCCTATCCATCCTTCAAGGGAGTGGTCTAAGAATTTAATTTTGAGTTTAAATAGTTATCCTTCAAAGGAGCAGTCTATTGATAGTATCAAAGAGAAGGTACATAGTTGTCCTTCAAGGGAGCAGTCTACATTGAGAATCATGACCTAATAGATTATAACTTGTCTACATATCCCATTTTTTATGTTTTTTTAACTTTTAGTCATGGACAAAATTATAGAGGCTTAGGGATTTTCCACTTTGATGGAAAAACCATATCACTTCATAGGTTAACTAAGTGTGTAGGAGTAAGGGTTAAGAGGAAGGGAGATGAATTTAATAGGGGTGCTCAAGGGACAAGCTCAAATTAAACATGAGGTGAAGCATCACTTGATTAGCAAAAGAATGGTCATAGGTGTAAGGCATTTAAAGGCTCAAGTTTTGGCTTTCCTTCAAGAGAATAAAAGCAATAAGTTCTTGAGCCATACTTGTGAGTTATGATGTAGGGTGTAAGCCAATTAGGAGCAAACTTATCCCATTTGCTCTTCTCCATATTCATCACATGTTGATTTTATTTTAAGATGAGATCTCCAATATTGAAATATCGCTCCTTAAGTATTTTTTTGTAAGCATGTTTGATACACTCTTGATAGATTTAGAGGTGGTTGAGGGTTATGAGATGATGCTCATCAAGCAACTCAAGTTGAACCAAACGTTTTTGGTGAAAGTCATCATTAGTATGTCTTGTAGATAAATGTGAAGAGAAGGAATATAAACCTCAAGAGGCAAAATAGCCTCCATTCCATAGACCAAGTAAAATGGCATAGCACCCATAGGGGTTCAAATGTTAGTGTGGTAAGCCCATAAATCAAAGAGAATGTGTGTGTGCCAATCCTTGCCCGTATCATTGACTACCTTCATGATAATTTTGGTCAATGTTTTGTTAAAAGATTTTGCATGTCTATTTACTTGTGGATAGTATGGTGATGAGAAGCTTAATTTGATTCCAAAGGTATCACAAAGACTTTGGATAGTCTTATTTTTGAAATATTTATTGTTATCTATTATAATTTTATGTGGGACACCAAAAGGATAGATGATGTGATGGTTGATAAAGTCAAAAAAAATTCAACCTTAGTGGAGATGAGAAGAATGGCCTCGACCCACTTGGTGAAGTATTTAGTGATAGTAATGATATAATGGTGATGGAGGGATGAATGAGGATTAATCTCATCGATTAGATCCAAGCCCCATTAGGAGAAGGGCTAGAAGTATTTGGTGACTTGTAATGCATGACTTAAAATGTGAAGGAGGTTAATGTGTTGTTGACATTTAACACAACACCAATTGTAATCACCACAATCTTGATGGAGTGTTGGACAATAATAGTTGAGTCAAAGGATACACTTGGAAACTGTGTGACCATTGAAATATCCACCACAAATCCTATCATGAAATTCCTTAATAGTGAAATGAGTCTAACTACTAATGAGACATCTAAGGAGGAAACCATCAAAACCTCACTTGTAGAGAAGTCCCCCCTAGCATAGTGTAATGAGCAACATTTTTTATGAAGCCACGCCTCCCATTGTTAGAGAGATTAGAAGGGGTAATAGAAAATGAAAGATAATCTATGAGTTGATTGTATTATAAGTCATGTGGGTTGTATGTTACATATACAATAAAAAAGATGTTAGTTGATACATAAGAGAGTAATGTTAAGTGATGCACAGTGACATAGATTTTTGAGGAAGAGGGTGAAGAGGGTATGTGTGAATCAAGTGAAGCCATTGTGTAAGTAAACTTATTTTCAAATCAAGGAAAAGTTTGTAAGAGATAAGAGTCATATGATCCTAATATGATATCTACATGATATTTATATTATTAAAGAATTTCATTTTTACATAGGTAGGAACCATTAACTTGATTAACCACTAGTTGAGAATCACCAAAAATGGTTATTGATTTGATACCCAAGAAGATAAATGTTTGAAGCCCTAAGATCAAAGCCTCATATTTGGCCATATTGTTAGTACATTAAAAATATAGTTTAAATGACAAAGGCATAGGCTCACCATCTAGAGGAATAAGAATGACCCACGCACCCCCATTGTATTGAAATTTAGATCCATCAAAGAACATCATCATTTGATAGGAGATGTCATCATTAGAGAGTGTTGTAATGGATTCATCAAGGAATTTGAGGTTTGAAGGTTGGTTATTAGGCAAACGGGTGGTAGCTAAATGGTAAATGATTATTTGCCCCTTGATATAATTTTTTTGAATAAAATCTAAGTTAAATTCAGCAAGGAGCATGAGCCACTGAGCTACATGTTGGTTTTGATATGGATTGGAATGCATGTATTTTAGGGGATCAGTATGGGTGACCACATAGGTTTTATGATTGAAGAGGTAATAGCAGAGCTTAGAGGTTGAAAATACCAATGGAAGGCAAATCTTTTTAGTATAAATATATCAAGTCTCATAATCAATAAGTGTGTGGTTTATATAGTAAACCACCTGTTCTTGATGTTGATCATCTTGATGTGCAATCATATCACCTAGAGAATGGTTTGTTGCAGAGATGTAAAGGTAGAAACATTGATTTTCTTTAGGTGGAATAAGAACTAGTGGGGAAAGGAGATATTGTTTGAGTGCATCAAAAGATTCCTAACAAACTATATTTCGATGGAAGGAGACATCTTTTTTGAGGAGATGGTGAAAGGGTTGGAAATAATTTTACAACTGAGAGATGAAGTGGTAGATTGAATGAAGTTTTCCTTGTAGGCTATGGAGTTGTTTGATATTAGTAGGTGGAGGTATCTCTAGTATTTCTCAAACCTTAGTAGGGTCAAGTTCAATACCATAGAGAGAAATGATAAATCTTAAGAGCTTATCGAAAAGGACACCAAAGACACATTTCTTTGGGTTTAGTCAAATGTTATATTGGAGTAATGAGTAAATATGATTTTGAGAATCATCAAGTGATCTTGGTGAAGTTTAGACTTTTTGAGTAAGTCATCCACATAGTCTTCCATAATTTTGTGTAGGAGATCATGGAAGATGTAAGTCATAGCGTATTGGTAGGTGGCACCAACATTTTTCAAACCAAAAGGCATGACTCAATAATAGAAATTCCCCCATGGGGTAATGAAAGTTGTCTTGTGTTGATCCTCGAGAGTAACCAAGATTTGATTATATCTTGAGAACCCATCCATAAGTGATAGCATCTCATGACCAATTGTTAGATCAAAAAGTTGGTCAAACTTGGCAATGGGAAGTCATCTTTTGGATAAGCGAGGTTTAGGTCATGGTAGTCAGTGTAAATGTGGATTTTTTTTATCACTTTTGTGACAAGAAAAATATTAAAAACCCATTATAGGTAGTCAATGGGTTAGATAAAGTTAACAAAAATGAGGGATTGGAGCTCTTCTTTGACAAGGAGAGCAATAGAAGGATGCATTTTGTGAAGCTTCTACTTAATAGGTTTAGCATCTTGATTGGTAAAAATGTTATGGGTGATGATAGAGGGGTCAACACTAGGCATGTCATTATAATACCAAGTGAAGGATTTTCTATGGTTATTAAGAAATGTAGCATAATTAGCCTACTCAAATGAATCTAAATATTGGTCAATCTTAAGGACACATGGGTTATTGTGAGAGGGAAAATTGATGTCAATGGTTGATTCATGTAACATAGCTTATAATTTGGATGGGAGTGATCATTAGATATAGGAATCATCTACACCCATGTATGTGAGAATAACATCATCATCTTGACATTGGATAATTTTAATAGTGGGAGAGTATTCATCAATCATTTCATGATGAATGAGAGTAAGGGAATTTATTTCCTTACCCTGGTGATAAGTGAGAGGCCCCAAATGGATGGCATTGATTAAAAAAATAAGAGTTATAGATACCTTCAATTTTGTAGGTGATGGTGGAGAAGGAGTGACTGGCTCTTCAATAATTGGTACATGGGATGTTTTGGTGACTTTAGTTGGTTTTTCATAACCCACTCCATGCCTCTTTTTTGTATTTTCAATGGTTTTACTAGTGGGATATTCAATGGGCATATGAACACCCTACTCGTAATGACCCAAACCAAATCCTTTCCAAGCACACCTATAAGGATAGGTGTGAGCAAAACTAGGCTTTCTCAAGAAAGAGAAGTCACAGATAAATGGTTATGGTGAAGAGGATGGATTATCGATAGTGATGAGAAGCTAAATTTGATTCCAAAGGTATCACAAAGACTTTGGACAATATTTTTTTTGAAATATTTGCCATTTTATATTATAATTTTATGTGGGACACCAAAATGATAGATGATGTGATGGTTGATAAAGTCAACAATTTTGTCAACCTTAGTGGAGATGAGAGGAATGGCCTCAACCCACTTGGTGAAGTATTTAGTGGTAGTAATGATAAAAAAATCATAAAGGGATGAATGAGGGTTAATCTCACTGATTAGATCCAAGCTCCATTAGGAGAAGGGCCATAAGTATTTGGTGACTTGTAATGCATGACTTGAAATGTGAAGGAGTTTAGTGTGTTGTTGAAATTTGATGCAATGTTGAATGTAATCACCATAGTCTTGATGGAGTGTTGGCCAATAATAGTAGAGTCAAAGGATATGCTTTGCAACTGCATGACCATTGAAATTTCCACCACATATCCCATCATGGACTTCCTTAATAGTGAAGGGAGTCTCATTAATAGTGAGGCATATAAGGAGGAGACCATCAAAACCTCACTTTTAGAGAAGTGCCCCTGGCATAGTGTAAAGAGTGGCATGTTTTATGAAGGCATGTCTCCCATTATTAGAGAGATCAGAAGGGGTAAAAAAAAATGAAAGATAAACTGTGAGTTGCTTGTACCATAAGTCAAGTGAGTTGTATGTTACATTTATGATAAAAATTATGTTAGTTGATACATAGGAGGGTAATGTTAAGTGATGCATGGTGACATATATTTTTGAGGAAGAGGGTGAAGAGGGTATATGTGAAGCAAGTGAAGCCATTGTGTCAGCAAACTTATTTGTAGATCAAGGAATAATTTGTAAGAGATAGGAGTCAAATGATCATAATAACGGATCTACATGATGTTTATACCACTATAAAATTTTATTTTTGCATAGGTAGGAACCATTAACCTGATTAACTACTAGCTAAGAATCACCAAAAATGGTTATTGATTTGATACCTAAGAAGATAGAATTTGAATCCCTAATATCAAAGTATCATATTCGACCATATTATTAATACATTCAAAATCTAGTTTAAATGACAAAGGCATAGGCTCACCATCTAGAGGAATAAGAATGACCCCCACACCCCCACCGTATTGACATTTAGACCCGTCAAAAAACATCATCATTTGATAGGATATGCCATTGGTGGAGAGCATTTTGATGGATTCATTAGGGAATTTGAGGTTTCAAGGTTAGTTATTAGGTAAAGGGGTGGTAGATAACTAGTTAGTGATCATTTTCCTCTTGATAGATTTTTTTTGGATAAAATCTAAGTCAAATTTAGAAAGGAGCATGAGCCACCAAGCTACACATTGGCTGTGATATGGCTTGGAATGCATGTATTTGAGGGGATAAATATGGATGAATATATAGGTTTTGTAGTTGAATAGGTAATGGTGGGTCTTGGAGGATGAAAATACCAACGTGAGGCAAAGATTTTTGATATGGGTATATTGATTCTCATAATCAATAATTGTGTGGATTATTTAGTAAACCACCTATTCTCAATGGTGGTCATCTAGATGTGCAATCATGGCACCTAGAGAATGGTCTATTGTAGAGATGTAAAGGTAGAAAGGCTGATTTTCCTTAGGTGGATTAAGAACTGATGGGGAAAGGAGATATTATGTGAGTGCATCACAAGTTTCCTAGCATTCTATATTCCAATAGAAGGAGACATATTTTTTGAGGAGATGGTGAAAGGGTTGGCAATGATTTGACAACTAGGAGATGAAGCAATGGATTGATGAAGTTTGCCTTATAAGCTATGGAGTTGTTTGATATTAGTAAGTGGAGGCATCTCTAGTATTAGTCAAACCTTAGCAGGGAGAAAAATGATAAATCCTAAGAGCTTATAGGAAAGGACACCAAAGACACATTTCTTTTTGTTTAGTCAAACCTTATATTGGAGGAGATGAGTAAATATGATTTTGAGAATTGTCAAGTGATTTTGGTGAAGTTTAGAATTTTTGAGTAAGTCATCCATATAATATTCCATAATTTTGTGTAGGAGATCATGGAATATGTAAGTTATAGCATGTTGGTAGGTGGCACCAGCATTCTTCAGACCAAAAATTATGACTTGATAATAGAAAATCCCCCATGGGGTAATGAAAGTTGTCTTGTGTTGATTCTTAGGAGCAACCAAGATTTTATTATATCTTGAGAACCCATCCATAAGTGATAGCATCTCATGGCCAACTATTATATCAACAAGTTAGTTGATACTTCGTAATGAGAAGTCATATTTTGGACAAGTGAGGTTTAGGTCATGATATTCAGTGCAAGTGTAGATTCTTTTAGTAACTTTTATGATAGGAACAATATTAGAAACCCATTGCGGGTAGTTAATGGGTTGGATAAATTTAATATAAAGGAGGCATTGGAGCTCTTCTTAGACAAGGAGAGTAATAAAAAGATGTATTTTGTGAAGCTTCTACTGAAGAGGTTTAGCATCTTGATTGATGACAATATTATGGGTGATGATAAAGGGGTCAATACCAAACATGTCATTATAAGACCAAGTGAAGGATTTTATATGGTTATTAAGAAATGTCGCATAATTATCTTGCTCAGAGGAATCCAAAGATTGGCCAATCTTGAGGATGTGGGGGTTATCATGAGAGGGAAAATTGATGTCAATGGTTGATTCATTTAACATAGTTTATGTTTTGGATGGGAGTGATCATTAGATATAAGAATCATTTGCACCCATGTATGTGATAATAACATCATCATCTTGACATTGGATAGAGTTAATATTGGGAGATTCTTCATCAATCATTTCAAGATGAATGAGAGGAAGGGACCTTGTTTCTTTACCCTAGTGATATGTGAGAATCCCTAACTGGATGGCATTTATTGAAAAAAAAATAGGAGGTATAGATACCTCTGATTTGGTAGGTGATGGTGGAAAAGAAGGTGGAGAAGGATAGATTAGCTCTTAAATAATTAGTACATGGGAAGTTTTGGTGATTTTAGTTGGTTTGTCATAATCCACTCCATACCTCTTTTTGGCATTTTTAATGGGTGTATGAACACCCTACTCATAATGACCCAAACCAAATCCTTTCCAGGCACACCTAGAAAGATAGGTGTTAGTAAAACTAGGCTTGCTCAAGAAAGAGAAGTCACCAATAAATGGTTGTGGCAAAGAGGATAGATTGCTGACAGTGGGAGCCTGATCAATTCCCCCATATGTGAAATGAGTTCAAAGGTTAGGTGGCCCATAAGGGATGACCATCCCAATATGGGGATCATAATCTAGATGCATATGAAGATTTCCATACTCTTGTGGATTATGGAACATGTCAAGCATCAAAAAATGATATTCTTTGAGTGAAAAATACTTAAAAGTTTCCTCCATGGGATCTTTGCCAGGAATTTGTGTTGTCGTTATCTATATAACTGAGGTAGTGGAGCTTGTGGATGTTTTAGAAGTATCATGTAGAGAAGATGATGTATTTAATGGAATGAGAACATCATTGGGACTATAAGCCATATTATATGTTTTAAATGGAGGTGGGTCAGTGGATATAACATGCACTTGCCCATTATGCTCAAACTTGACACAATAGTGCAAAGTTAAGGGTACACATGCCATAACACGTATCCAAGGTCATCCAATAAGTATGCTATATTGAAAATCTCCTTCTACAACATATAAGATCTCAGGAATTGTGTGGGGACCTACATGGATATGTAACACAATAGTGCCCACCATAGTAGCTATGGTATCGTTAAAGGAGTAGAGTACCGCATTGGTTTGAGACATATAATTGTCGGGAAGAGATATATATTTATAGGCATGGGTGGAAATAATATTAATACTAGCTCCCCCATTGATAATGAATCTTTTAAAATGAGTTTGATCAATATATGCAGTAATTAAAACGGCTAAATCTTGATCTTGAGGGTGTTGAAGTAGAATTTTCAAATTACTAGAAAAAATCAGGGAGATGGAATTAAGAGAGTTGACCAAAGCTATAAGAGGTTAGGGATTATCAAGTTTTACCTCAACCACTTATAAGGCACTAATCAAAGATTGATGGTGTTGGGGTGAGTTTTGGATTAACTCTTATAAGGACATTTTTATAAGAGTTTAGTGAAGCTATTTCACCATCGAGCTTTGAATAATGTCTGAAGATGTTAGTTTTAGGACACCCAAGATGCAAATCTTGGGATTCAAAGGAGGAATGTCTTTGGAAAAGGGATGATCCTAAGGATTAGTGACCTTTATCCTTTTAATTTTGTGACTGCCTGGCCACATTAACTATGTTGATCTGAAACATAGGTGAAGGAGGTAGCAAAAGGGGTACGACAACATTTTTAGGTTTGAATTTAGGTGGAACAGTATGAGGCATTATGGATTTTAAAGTTAGAATAAGAATAAGGTTAATGGTAGTATCAACAAATAGAGTGTTGACATCAAAGTGTTTCTGAGTGACTATTGTGAGAGCTTTATAACTCTCAATATCTTGTCCAAGTGCATGATGATATAGACACACTTGTGTATTATTAAACTAAGATGGATTTGGTATAAGAGGGCTATAATACTTAATGGGAGGAAGATTAACTATGGAAGATTGCAATAACTAACATACGAAAATCTCTGAGAGCCTACAAGTGGGCTAGGACTTTTTATTGTAATATGAGTGGACACCTTATTTTTAGGATTCAAAAGGGTGACTTTACATGGTGCCTTGTTTAGTGGCAGTGGAATTACATGTTTTGTTAACACTTTATTGGTGTTAGGTATCATGGTGTTAGATGTGAAAGGCCTACCAGGTGGTAGAGGTAGTAATGGAGGTAACTTATCCTTTTATTTCACTTGGATTGATGATACTCCAACTAAAGTAGAGTGGTGCAGTCCCAAAATTGATGGTAAAGTTGAGGGTTGAAGAGGGAAGGATCAACGAAATCTAGGAAGATTAACATTTTTATATAGTTTAGGCCATGAAACTCCAACTTTTGGTTGGAGAGTTATATCTAATTTCACCTATGGATAAATTATATTAGAGATGGGATATACGCCTAGAGACCTGATCTACTTTAATGTGGTAGATGCCTTTGAAGGTGAAGGTTGTCACATAAATCGATGGGATTTTGGTTATTTTGGTGAAGAATCTCTAGATTTGTTAAAGACCTTAGGGTAAAGGGTAGTGAGAGGGTTGGAAGTAAAATTTTAAACTCATTATGTAGGATAAGGAGTTTTAAGTTGGTCCCAAAATGCCATGTGATCTAGCTTCATGGAGTCAAGAAATTCTAGACTTTTCACCAATCATGAGAAGAGTTAGATGAAGTTGATGTAGGCCTTACATTTACTTCTTTAGAAGGCTAAGGTTATTGATAAAGAGGTAAATTGTTGGTCTTTTATACCTTGGGCCAAAGATGAGAAAGAGCCATAACAAGGTCTTCTCTGATAGAGATAGGATAAGAGGCATAGTCTTCCATGGGTGGAGGAGAGGTAGGCAAAGAGGGTTCTTCAAGGGCATAGAGCATAGGTATAATTGATTCCTCAACATGTGGGTGAGGAATAGGTAAAGTATGATCCTTTATAGGTAAAAGAATTTGTAAAAGTGGTAGAATTGGACTAGGCATAATATGTCTCTCATCTAATGTAGGAGTAGATAACACTAGCTCTTCTAGGTGCAAAGGTGGAGTGGATGGGGTATTACTCTCTATCAGTGTAGGAAAGGTAGGTGAAGAGGGTTCCTTAAGAGGGTATAACATAGGGATGATGTTCCCCTCAACATGTGGTTGTGGAATAGGTAAGGCATGGTCTTCAAGGGGTAAGAGGATAGGTAACATTGTTGTTAAAAGAATTGGCAATACTAGCTCCTCTAATGGCAAAAGGAGTGGTAAAGGAGGATCTTCTTCATGTGGGAGTGGAATGGGTGAAATAGGATCTTATATCTGAGGAAGAAGAACATGTAAAACAAATGCTACTGACTATGGGGAAGGAGTCAATAAAATGGGTGCCTCCTATTATGGGAGAGGTTGAACTAGAGGTAAAGGAAAGACCATATTAACCATATTAATATTATGATCACATGAGTTTGTTATGGTCTAAATAATATTTTGATTGGGTGAATGGTTAGGAAAATAATATTTGAACACGTCCATATTTTGATTAGCGAGTGTATTAGGATTATCCAAGATGAGATCACCCCTATCAAGTATGTATTGAAGAATGTTCTTGAATGTTTTATAGTTATTAGAATTTTGGCCTTTAACTCGATGGTAACCAAAAAAATCATCCTCCTTATACCAATTTGCAATAGGATAGGAGGGGTCAAACTGTATAAGAGGTTTAATTTGAAGAAGGGTTATGACACCTTATTCCAATAGTTTTTCCAAAATGGAAGTATATGACTCCCCAATGGGAGTGTATTGTCTTTATTCATACCATTGTTGGAATTGCTTGGTCAGATTTTGGGAATTAAAAGAATTAGGTTGGTTTGTAGTTGTTAAATAAGTTAATTTAATGACCATCACATTGGAAGAGGCTTTAGATTTTTGTTTAGAAGGAGAATTTTTAGAATAAGATGAGTCATTTGATTTGGAATTGGCATTCTTACAGCAAAACTTGACTTTGCCTTCTTCTATATCCTGCATCTTGAGTTTCCATGCCATTGTAAAGGCCTCATCAAATGTGAAAAAAGTTTATACTCAGAGTGTGGATGAAATGTGTTTGGCACATGCCCTTGAGAGGAGCTCAATAAGCTCAGGTTGGGGTAAGGAGAAGGAGAGTTGTTTGATCAAGCCTCTCCAATGAGCAATAAAATATGTGATAGACTCATCATCAATTGTCTAATAGAATAAAGGTTTGTAATAGAAACCTTTTTAGAAATGTTAATAGAGAAATGGTCTAGCATTATTTGTGTGAGTTGGGTAAATGTGAAAAGGAAGTGTTGAGTTATAGATCTATACCAATCCAGGGTAGCACTCGAAAGAGACATATGGAATGTGTGAATTAATAACACGTCATCATTCCCTATTAATTAACAAGCATGTCTAAATGCTCACAAATGCTATTATGGGTCCTCTTTACTCTAGAAACAAGAAAATTTGGGGGGTTCCCATTGGCTTGGATAAGGGTGAATAGGCACAAAAAGATGAATGGGTTCATTACATATCTGATCATAAGATAACACATTCCTTGAACCCAAAATGGATGTCTCTAAATTAGACATCTTGTCCATTAGCATCTTAATGAGTTTTAGAGGGGGATTGGTTTGGGAGATACCCCTAAGTTATAGGGAACTTGATAAGAAGCAGAGGGAGAATATGACATAGCTTGCTAAGGTTATGTTGTCACAACATAAGGATAATGAGTTATAGGCTAGGGGTTGAAAAGAAAATGGACTTATCTCATTGGGTTAGAGACTATGTTTTGGTTGGATGTTATTATTATAGGTTGGGTTCTTGGCATGGTTATACTAGGCGAAGAGTGAGTCACAACTTAGGTAATTATAGGTGCAAGAGTAGATGGAATAGGTACCACTAAATTTTGAAATGGGGTGAGACTTGACTGAACTACTTGTGGTTATGAAAGTTGGGAAGTCACACTAGGGTTTAGATGGGATTCAATAGTTGGTGATGCTAAAATTTGGACATTATTTATGGTTAGGTTACTTGTCGAAGTGATGGTTTGAATAACCATGGGGAAAATAGTGGAGATAGTTGAAACAAAAGTTATCTCCATTAGAGAGGTTGACATACCATATAGTGGGTCACCTGAAGAATTGTGGGTTTGGCTCATGGAAAGGTAATGTTGAAGGGCTGCCACATTATGATTAAGAAATTTAGCAAAATATTGATCTCCTTTAGGCACAATGGGAATTTGGTTTGGGATAGGAGTATGCCCTATATCTAAATTATGCTCCATGATAAAATCAACAACAAGAGGGGAAGGTGGAAGTGGTTTTTGGCTAGTGTAATCTACAAGATTTTTTTCTTGGGTTCATGTCAATACCATGCAGAAAGAAGTCTAAATAGTCTTAATACTTTGTATTAGTGACATAATAAGGAAAAACTAAGTTCAAGTGTAGGTACGTAGGTTATTTTAGCTTTATATTTCAAATAAACTAAAATTACACATTCATTGACATCAGTCACTTGACCGATGTCAGTAGTTAAAGTCTACTAACATCGATGGAATTAACTAATGTCGATAGGCTAAAGTCTATCGACATCGATGGAATTAATTGATGTCAGTCACTATGACATTTTGGGAGATAGAAAATATAACATTTTATAAACCCATAAGTAGAATCTAGGTAAAATAGAGGATGCAAGAGGTCTGTGTAATAATAAATAACACTCATAAAACTTGATATAATAGGTTATACAAACCTAAGTATTACAAATAGTGTTGATTTTGTGAATCAATGGAAAAATGTTCTTACCAAATCCAAAATATAGAAGGCAATAAAAAAAGAATAAGAACATACAACCACTAATTATTAACTCCTAGAGATTAATTTTAGTCTCGTGTTGGATTATGACTTAATTAGATAGTGACAAGAGAATTTGGTTAACAAAGGTAATAGAAAGTAATCTAGAGCTAGTTTCAGGTTAGTTTTAGGGTTCAAGAGAAAATCTATGTTAGATCAAGTACATAGCTTGTTATAGGAGATTTATCCCCACACTTCATGGACCTAAATCCAAGCCAAGTTGCTTAGCCAAAATATACCTTCTTCCTAGAGTTTATACTCCACCAGAGAATGGAGTGGGTTCTCCTCTTGGTGGTGAATTATAAGTAAGATAGCTGAGTAAGGTAAGGTGATCCTCCAGGTGATGAAATCTTGATGGGCCTTGTCTCAAGTGATTTTAGATGTTTTTTTTGTGAGTGTGATCTAGTTTTGTAACATAGGTGGACTAAAATTCATTCATAATTCTTGTAATTAACTAGGTGAGCTAATATGCAACAAATAAATAATGAAATAATGATGAAATAGGAGTAGAGAATGAAATTCAATAGCCTAATGTCAATGCAAGAAAAAAATAAAGAAGAGATTCTTTCAACTTGTAATAAAAATGATAAATTGCTTTTAAAGGCCAAGAGAAAAGAAGAGTGGCAAGGAAGAAGAAATTTTAGTTTATTGCTGTTAAACAAAAACCAAAATGTTGAATATTTTACTTTAAGGGATAAAATTGAGAGAAAGTGCAACAAATGAAAATTTCATATAATTCACCTATATGAATGCTTAAAACAAGCAATGAATCTAAGGAAAACTCCAGGGTCCCATGGGGCATGTCAAAAATGTTTCATTAAAATTGTGTCTATTTCAAGTCTAAAGAAAAATAGAGAAGAAGGACATGGATAAGTGATTAGAATGAACTGGATTGGTTTTTGTATCATATCCAAACATTATGAGGACTCTTCTTTGGCTAGGGAGGACTACCTATAGGTAAGAAAGCACTACCACAAAAATATTTGTTAGTAGATATATGAGTGGGCTGACAAGTTATGTGCTTTTTCTAAAAAGTGTCAAAATTCCTTAGGGATGAAAGTCCACTTTTGAGAAATAAAAGAGTAATAAATAACAAAGAGAGAGTAAAAGAGAGACATGTTATCATTGTTCGCAACCTAAGTGCAATAGAGAGTAACAAAGTGTAGGTGGTATATTCAATTTTTATTTTCGAAGTTGTCTAGGTAGTTTTAGAGAGGTTACTGATAATCCATTTTTGTCGACATCGATTAGGCTACTGAGGTTGGTGAGCAAGTGTGACCGATATCGGTTGGGTGATTGATGTCAGTAGGTGCAATAATTTCTTAGGAAGTTATAGAAGGCTTTTCTGGGTCTAGGAAATGGTTTTGGTTAGGTCTGGAAGGTTGGGGAGAGTTTAGAGAGAGAGTATTATTTGGATGGGTTTGGTTAGAGGTTTGGTGTGTTGAAACAAGGAGAGATAAGTGGGGAATATTTATAACTCCTTCATAAGGCTTCAGTTAGGAATGCATAAAATAATAAATAGTAGATATAACGTGATTATAAAGTAACTACTTAAAGACTTATATAATAAGTGTACTTAGCTGAAGATGTGATTGAATGATAAGTGCCAAATGGATGGCTCCTATAAGGCTTACCGAACCAATACCTTGAATAGAGAAAACAAGCATGTGTTACTGGTTCTCAAGAGCTTAGTTCTTGGTCTGAATTGACTTCTACAAGGTAACAATAAGCCAAGATGTGGACAGTTGGATGCTAAAAGCCTGTATATGAATAAAATGAGTTGTTTTAATTTCTACTGACCTTAACATTAGTTTGGATTTTGGCTTGAGTAATCGATGTCAGTAATCCCACCGATGTAAGACCATAAGTTGACTGATGTTAGTGGTATGAGAATAGGTAAAAGGACTCTTTTAGCCTATTTTCTATTCTCTCTAATGCCAAGTGTGGTATCCATTAGGAAACGGTAGAAATGTGAGGTTAAGAAGGATGTAGTTGGTTAGGAATTTATTTTTGGGTAAGAACAAGTCATGGGTAGTTAGGATAAGGGGACTAAGTCTTGAGGTGACTTAGAGGGTAAGAATTAGTCTTAGGATGAGGTGGATAGGTAAGGTGGCATAAGTGGTTTTTAATTAAATTAATTAAATATTTTAAATTAATTAAATGTGTGAGAGGTAAAAGCATGGGTTAAGAAGGCTAATTATTATTATTGAAAAGGGGTTCAAGGGGGGTTTCAACATAGAGAGCTACTCACGTGTGTGATGTAATTTTAGTGTCTACATCTTGGATAGTATGACTGCCTTTATGAAATTTTTTGATAGCATTGATCCAAGGGACCTCAACTAGAGGAACTTTATTGAAATTGGTAATAGTGACCACCATAGCGAGTGGGAGTTAACAAACAACTCATCTTTAAACCCTAAACCATTCTATAGAACCTATGGTTTAATCTTTTTCCATGCCTTCTAGATACTTCTTAACATAAAAGAACCTTTGATTTGAATGGGAGATTTGATGAAAGGCAGATTGGAAAGGTTGAGCCCTTTTCAAGATTTCTTTTGCTTGGGCAAGCTTGAAGAGATGTAGTGTCAAAACAACACCTTCCAAACTTCCTTATCTTCAATGGCCCACAAAATCCATTTGGCACATAAGGCAAATTATTTACAAGCCACATCAATGAGCCCCATACCTCTGTCATCCCATGTGAGGCAACAATATTCACAAGCCACTCTATGGAATACATGTCTATCAGAAGAATTGGCCCAAAGAAAATCCTTGAACAATTTCTCTAGTTTCTTGTAAGATTTCTTTGAAGGCACCCAATATCAAGAGTAGTAAATATGGGTGGTCACAAATAATTTCGAGCATATTTGAAACTTAATTTCTAATGATTAGGTCTTGGTCACCTAGTATTCCTTTTTTTTTAATCTAATATGTCAATAACATATTACCACAACAGGGGTGGAGAGCCATCAAAAACAAAGGGGATGCCAAGAAATTTGAAGATTTCATCATGTTGTATCCATACACAATAATATTTATCAGTCAACATTGGTAGGGGGAGGTATGATTATTTATAACAATGAGTTTTTTTTCATTGGATGCTAGATCTAGAGGCAAGGCAGAAGGTATTGAGACATTATAAGGCGTTGCCCACATTGGCCTCATCTTCAATGAGAATAAGGAAAAAATCATCCACAAAGTGGACATTAAATAATTGCATATCTTTGTGTGGGTTTTATATATCTAGAGGGAGATAAATTACCTTAATAAGACCCCTAAATTGGGCATTTCTAAAAAGATATACAAA
The DNA here is from genome assembly GCA_037957365.1 of Torreya grandis. Classification (NCBI taxonomy): domain Eukaryota; kingdom Viridiplantae; phylum Streptophyta; class Pinopsida; order Cupressales; family Taxaceae; genus Torreya; species Torreya grandis. The sequence goes on from JARHVA010001138.1 coordinate 336,248, forward strand.
ATCCTCAGCTACAAGCACATACAAGTTAGGTTCCAAAGGGCATACTTGGCCAATAGAACAAAATAAACCAAATTTATCAAAAGTGAATCTATTAATGGAGAAGATGGCCAAGGCATCTAAAAATATCATCTAGATGGTTTGAATGAAATTAGGCCTGAAGCTCAGGGCTCTAATCTTGGCCAATATTAATGGTCACTCAATCTGGTCATAAGCTTTTTCAAAGTCAATTTTAACAAATATAGCTTGTTGGTTAGACATTCTAACTGCGTCCATACCTTACCATACTACTATTATGTTGTCTAATATATATATCTACTTTTGATGAATCTTATTTTCTTAGGTTGAATGATGTGTGGCAATAAATTACAAGATTAGAGCACTAGAGCCTCGACAATGATCCTGTAAAAAACATCTTGTAGGGTGATAGATCACTAATTAAAGATTAACTTGATATCCCCCTATTTAAGTATGAATTTAATGTTTCCTTTATTTATATTATTTCTTAGAGAATGAGTGTGAAAGGCCTCTTAACAAACATGGTGTAAATTAGTACCCACAAGATCCCAAAGGGTTTTATAGAATTCATAGGAGAAACCATCAGTGCCTAGATTTTTGTCATTTACCATGTTAGATACCACCTCATGTAGATCATTCCATAGTGAGGATCCTATCATAAGTCACCCATTGGGTGGGAGTGAGTTTTCAAGTCACCATTATGAGACACTATTGTAGGGAAATATCATGCTCTGTAAATGAATCTTGAGCTTTGAACACTTATGGATAGTGGTAGACAAAAGCTTAAACAATAAATGATGTTTTTTCTAGTCTATTGATAGCATTAGAGATGACCTAGATTTTGTTCTTCAATTTTTTGTCTTGCAGCATTTGCAAAAATTCTTTGGAAGCTTTGTTTCCTATATTGAGCTAGTAGATCCTGGCTTTGACTTGAGCTTCATGAGCATTATAGTTATCTATTATATGGATATGATGCTACAAGGAAGAGAATTTAACCTACAAAATCTCATTGAAGGTATCTTTTTCCAATGCTAAATCCACATGATTAATCTCTAAGTAAGTAGTAGAGTAAGAGTGTATTTGAATTTTAGCAAGTTGGCAACCATTTATTCTTAGAAAGTGAGAAGTCTTTCTAATGGCTTCATTTGACCAAAGAATCCAACTAAATTCTTAGGATGGATGGGGATCCAAATTCCAAACTCTAAAAATGTGTGCCATAGTGGGCCCATGCTTGAGGAAAAATGTCTTTAGAAAAAATTGTGTTTTGTGGACTTTGGGTTTCATGAACTACCATGTCACTCAAAACCGAATAGGGGAGTGGTCAAAAAGCCCAAAATCCAACAATACTTGTACCAAAGGAGAAAAACCATTATCAAAGGAAAAGTATAGCTGGGTGGACATCATTGACCTATCTAAGCACTTTAAAATCTAAATAAGCCCCTATTTGAGATTGGTCCAAGTATACCATACTCCATTTGTAGGTCAGTGGATTAAATTAGGGTCATAAAAGCCCCATTTAGTACACATATAATACCACATCTCCCTTTCACCAACTACCCAATGCATTAATAGGTGGCCCACTTTGTCTTTAAGAGATGCCACCATATTAAAGTCACCACATAAGACCTAATGAGCATCGAGAAGATCATCCATAATCCATTTCCATAAATTGGTATGTTCAATGGGCATCATTTGAAGCATAAATGTTAATAATCAAAAGAATTGCTTTCAATGCTAAAAAGGATCCACACTAATTGGTTGGTGGGATCCATCCCAGATTGCACTAAGTGAATCCAACACCTTGGAGAAATGAATGTGATCAATCCTCCATGTCTTGCTTCATGATTGCTATGTAAGACAATATTCTCATGCTAGATGGAATTACTGATAGTCATCAATAAAAAATCTACCACCTTAACTTCTTGTAGACAAAGAATATCCATCTTAGGAAACTTATTTATAAAATAATGCACACCAAGCTTAAGTTTTAGGTTTGTAAGACCTCAAACATTCCATGAAAAACAATTCATAGATGACAGGTGTCAAGAGATATATCCTTGGAGTCTAGGCCTTCTAAGGAATCATACTAGTTTTGTAAAAAATGCCCATTATTGGCATTTAAAAATTCATCAAATTGATTTCTCATAGCATGATCAACCTAATAATTTGCTTATACCATCTCATTGCATCTACTAGGAGGAATGCAAGAGCATTTAGGTACATCCCATCGAGTATGAAGTGGAAGAATGATTGGCTATTAGTCTAAAAATATAGAAGAACTAGGAAAAGGAGCCTCGAGACCCTAGGATAAAAAATTAGTAGCCAGAAGGGTGTTAAAGACCCTAAGTTTTTTAAATATTTTTGGGTATTTATCCTAGGAGGGCTCTTTCTTATTAGGAGCCTATATTATGTGCCATTACTTATAAACAATTTACCTCCTTTAGGAGTATCAATTAAAATCATTGATTTTATGTGGCTATTCTTCTTTTTGATCATAGACCCTCCATCCTTAATTACTGAAGAGGGTAGTCCTGAATATTATGGTCTATGGCTTGGTAGAAAAAACAAGTGCTGGTCAAGTTAATATATAGGACTTGCTGAAAGTGTCTCACATCCCTGACTTGAATTTACAAAAACTCCTTGAGGTACCAGGAAAGGTCTACTTCTACACAAACCTACTTTTGTGGTCTAACAGAGTAGAATTGGTTTTACTTATGGTAGACAACTCAAATTATGGAGGAAGATATGTGGTGAATAAAATTTCAATAGGGGAGTGAAATGCCTAAAAATTCAACCAACTGAGACTTTAATAGCAATGTGCTCTAAAACAAAAAAGTCTTGTCTCCAGGGGAGAGAACCATGAGCAAGTTCCTAACATACCAGGTGGTAGACCTATGAAGGATACCTTATGCATGGGAAGGGTTGGCAAAGTGGAATAGAAAAAACCCTTTGTCATATTCTAGATGCTCTCTAACTTAATGCCATGATCCATCTAGTGGGTTTTCACCTACGACCTAAGCATACTTTTAGAGGGAGTTTGACCTACAAAATATCCTATCAAACAAAACCATTCTAACCATTAACATAGAGTTTAATTTAAGAATAAATAAAATAACATTAGGTTCCTAAGAGTTACCTCGTGGTAGACCTTTGAGACAAACTTCCTTGGGCACTTATAGGGTGTCATTACTTGATGCTCTATCATTCTTCTTCGTAGCTAAAAAAATCGAGAGAGAAATAGGATAAGTCATTATAAAGGCTAGCCACACCCGAAGGAGAGAAACCCTAAAAGAAAATAAATGTAAGTCTCTTAGGTAGCCTAGGGGCCATGATATGACACAAGATGGACAAATAGAAAATCAAGGGATAAATCAATGGCACGCATAGAGGAAACCCTAGTAGAGCAAAAAACTTTTTGAAAATCAATCATCATAATAATTATATTTCAAATAGTAAAATCATATTTAATTGCATAAATAAATTTGTGAAGTGAATGATAAAAGGTGGCTTATGAGGAATATTTAATTCAAGTAAATTTGGAGATAGTTGTTATAAAACAAGAAATAAAGATTAGACCTAAATAGTGAGTTGAATAAAACCTAGAATAATAAGAGTGAATAAAGACTATTCCTCTTAACCATTTCAATGTTTTTAGAAAAGGGGGGTCATTTCTAGAACCATGAGGAGAGACCTCATGTTATTATTTTTATTTCTAAGCCATTTACTAGAAATATTGTTGCTATATAAGAAATTGGCATGACCACAATGATAATGTCCACCATAGATCTATTTAGCATTTATAGATTATCAAAATTATTCTCGAAACTGAAATAATACATTGGTGTATCTTTAATATTTTCCACACAAATAATTATTGTTGTTGAAAATTGTAATACTATTTCACACAAATGTTCAAAATGATTCAACATATTCTTTCCTTCTTTAAATTTTCTATTTGATAATATATAAAATTTTCCATTTTTAACTTGGTTATAAATTTCATCAGCAACGTTATTGAAACATGTCATACATTTTTTTGTCACTATCAATAAAATCAAATCCAAATAATCTTTCAATTTTTTTCTTATTATCATATTCTCAAAGTTCAGTCTTAGCCAACACACAGTCTTTTAGTGATCTTTTTTTTTACCAATAGTGAGTTCACAGATAGGAAAAATAGTTTTTTAACATTATTACCCATACAAACCAATCTAATAGTTTTTAGTCTACTAATTATTATCGATGAACAAATGGAACTTGCTACTGTAATAGTTTCTTTTATATATATATATATATATATATATATATATATATATATATATATATATATATATATATATATATATATATATATATATATATATATATGTTTATTCATCAATCTTATTTTGATCCCATAATATTTTATTCATGTATCACCTAAATCTTGTTTAAAAATATATTTATTTTTATTTTGGGAAAGAAAAACTAAAAAACATGATTTACGTAGAAAAGTAAATAAAAATATAAAAAACTTAAATTTCATCTTTGATAGTTATACATTGAAATTTAATAAGTTTCACATTAAATCCTTTTTTAAATTATTAGATACAACAAGAGAATTATATTTTATTTCCTAAATTTCAATTTACAAATGCAATCCATGAGAAAGCAAAACACAATGACATATATCTACACTAAAAAGCATGTGGATATGACATCTCTTTAATGTTGACAAATAAGGTTTTGTTTGAAGATCTCTTTTTATCAAATAATAGGCAACATTTTCAATTGAAGATATAAACGTCATGCTAATATCACTGTTTTATCATTCTATATAGAAACATTGCAAATAAAAAATATGTATATCCATATATAATAGTATTAAAATAAATTAATTTTACTTTATTATTAAAAAAACTAACAAATATCATGAAGACCATCATCAATTAGGAAAACAAAAATATCAACTTCATTATACATATATTTTATGATTTATTTTAGTTTTAGTTTATATATATATATATAAGAAAAAACCCTAATTTTCTGTAAGAAGTTTATGTGCACAATAAGGAAAATATTTTGTTAGCTTAGGATTTGAACCCATAATAGCCAATTTTTCAAATTTACACCTAAGTCCATATTTTAAAGAATGATGAATATTTTCATAAAAAAAACTACTATCCATAAATAAATAGTAAAATAGTTAATTTTTAAAAAAATAATAATATATAAATAAATAAAAAATAACCAAAATTTGCACCATCTCTTTTATCACTGATGATGGAGGCTTTGGTTTTCTACAATTCAAAAATATTTTGATAAATTATAACTTAATTAATTTAACTTCTTTCACAAAATATGGTGTTATTATTATTTTTTTGATGAAATATATCTATATATTAACTTAATAGAAATATATAAATAATTCGTAAAAAAATATAGGCAATATGAAAGCATGTCATATCACACTAGGTAGAGCTTAGGAGTAATAACAAAATCATCATACACTAAGCAAAGCCTAGAAACAAGTCACAAAGTCATAAAAAAAGATAACTTTAATGCATCAAGAGCAAGGCCAGAAGGTGGAGGATCCATATCATCATCAAGACCCTAGCATGATCTTGACAAGTCATTGCTATTAGAATAGGCTCCCATTCAATAGCTTGAGTAATGTCCCTGTCATCATCTTTTGCTTGTGTTTGAGTGGGAGAAATGGCCAAATAAATATTGGAAAACTTATCTTTTATGTACAAATAGCCTCTATTTGGTACCCCCCCAAACATATAGGAATATAGGGGGATGAGGAGAACCCCAACCATCCTTCCCAGTAGGGGAAGGAGGTGATAGTTACCTAGGAGGGGAAATGCACTGGTATGGGGTGTTGTTATGAGAGTGATGGCTAGAACAACTTTGACAATGCCAATCACAAAGTAGTTGAGGCACTTAATCATCCAATCAGGGATCCCTGGGAGGAGAAGATGGGACCTAATCCATGGCACAAAGAGTATCTCCCTAATGGGAGAGGAGATCCTGAAGATGCCCAAGCTTTATCACCACTTTATTAGCTTGGATTTGAATCTGCAAAAGAACTTTGAAGATGATAGAATACTTGTGTAAATCAAAAATATTACAATCAATAGAATCATTATTAATCACATAATTACTTCTTTCTTTCCAAATACAGAAGAGAACCTCCACTTTGAAAGTATGCCATACTTATGTGTATTTGAAGGGCATCATGGGTTTGTCTCCAAGGAGGATGTGTTGCCAAATAAAAAATTTGGGCTAGAAAGGCCTGAAAAGATCATGGATCTAAGTATATACCCTTTGACATTTAAAATAGTACCAAAAAAGATGAGGAAGTGTCTCAAGTTAGTCATATAAGGGGTAAGTAGGTAGGTGGACTCCAAACTGGATGAGTCTTCTATGAATGGGTAAGCCTAGGTGCATAATACACCAAGAAAAATGAGCAAGCTTGGGCTCCACACAAGACCCCCAAATATTGTTGAAGTAAAAGCTTCACATTTTAATAAATGATTAAATCCCCTAGTGGGAGTTAATCTTGTCAACCATAGACAAATAGGGCATGAGCCATGCATAGCCAAGTCGAGGAGTGTAATTGTGGAAAGGGGTCTCAACATACCATTTGCAGTCCTTACGCCATGGTCGAGTGGAGTGGACTAAGATTTTATGGATCATTGAAGCTAGGTTGACATTCAGAATATCTTAGTAGGACTCCTAATCTATATTGGCTAACTAAAATTTAACTTTTGCCTCCTCTCAGGATAACCAAGATCAAGAGCACTTGAAAAAGATATCCTAGATGGTCTGAATTCCTTTGTGGTAATGCTTGAGAGTGTTGACCCAAGGGACTTCTACTAGGGGCACTTCATTATGAGAGAGAATAGCAGACCACCAAAGAGGGTAGGACTTAATAGAGAACCTATTACAGAAACTAGAGCCATTCTAGAGAAGCCATGGCTTGATCTTTTCCCAATCCTTCCAGATGATTTTGGACACAAAGGACTTAGCGATTTGGATGACAAACTGAATGAAGAGTAAATTAGGTAATCCAAGCCATTTTCAAGCCTTCTTACCCTAAGGTAAGTATGAGGGGATATAGTTTTTGAAGAACACCTTCCAAATTTCTTATCCCTCAATGGCCTACACAATCTATTTGGCACATAAGGTAGTTCCTTACTGGGCTGTGTCAATGAGCCCCATCCCTCTAGCATCACGTTGTGAGGCAATATTATTCCTAGGCCACCATATGGAATCCTTTACCTTGAGGGGAATTAGACTAAAGGAAATCTCTGAGCACTTTATCCAACTTTTGGTAAGATTTCATAGAAGTCACCCAACATGACGAGTAGTACACATGGGTGGATGTAAGAATTTTTGAGTAGATTTGAAATTTTCCTATTAATAAAAGAGACTTGTCACCTAGTATTCTAGCTTATTATCAACTATGTCAATAAAATATTTCCAAAATAAAGGTGGCAAGGCATAAAAATTAAAGGGGATGCCAAGATATTTTAATATTTTGTCTTGTTGGATCTACTTCCAACTGAATTTTAACAACCCACACTGGCAAAAGGAGGTAAGATTGTCTATAGCAATGAGTTTTATGCCATTAGATGTTGAAGCTATAGGCTAGGCAGAAGGTTTTGAGACACTATAAGACATTATCCACATTGTTTCCATCCTCAATGAGTGTAAGGAAGGAGTCATCTATAAATTGGTCATTAAGTAGATGCATATCTTCTTGTGGGTTTGTAGCATCAAGAGGGAGATAAATTCCATTAATAAGGCCCCTAGCTTGGGAATTGCTAAAAAGATATCAAAATCCCTCAATTACAATAACATAAAAGGTGAGAGCTAGTAAACTCCCTTGACTAATAGAATAAAACAAGCCAAATTGTTCAAAGGTGATTCCATTAATAGAGAGGATAGCTAAAGCTTCTGAGAAAAACATTTGAATAGTTTGGATGAAGATGGGCCCGAAGCCCAAAGATTGAAGAATGGATAGGATAAATGGCCATTTGATCATATCATCAAATTTTTTAAAGTCAATTTTGATGAACTTGGCTTGCTTCTTAGATAGTCTAGCCTAATCCATCCCTTCCCAAACTTCAATGATGTTATCCAAAATATAACAGCTTCTAATGAAACTTGTTTATTCTAGATGTATAATGAGAGGTAGCATATTATGCAACCATATTGGTAGAGCCTTGGAAATTATTTTATAGGAAACATTAAAGAGGGTAATGGGCCTTTAGTTATAGATCAACTTAGGATCTCCTTACTTAGGTATGAATTTGATATTTCCTTTATTTACTTTTTTACCCAACGATTGTGTGTCAACACTTCTTGATAAACTTTATGTAAGTCACTGCCCACAAGGTCCCAAAGATTTTTATGAAACTAATAGGGTAAGCCATCAATGCCAAGAGCTTTGTCATTAGCCATGTGAGACATTACATTATGTAAATCATTGATAGTGAGGGGCTTGTTGCAAACTACCCACTAGGCATAAGTGAGTTTGCATGACACCACTGAAAGACATTGTTGAAGGATAGTTTCACACTCAATTTAAGATGTTTGATATTTTAACATTTTTTGATAATTTTGGAAAGAATATTGCATAATCTTTAGAATTTCTAAGAGATTGTTTCCATCCTAAAATATGACTTGTATTTGTTGCTTTAAGTTCTTGGCTCACCACATTTAGAAGAACTCCTTAGAAAATTTGTCCCCTATCTTAACCTAATAAAGTTGGGCTTCGACTTGGGATACCCAGACATTGTATTTGTCTATAATGTGAATGTGGTGCCTTAAGGAAGCAACTCTCACCTACAAGATCTAATTAACAAAATCTTTTTCTTTGGCTAGAGTAACACAACTTAGCTTTGAGGAAGAAGAAGAGTATGAGTGTCCCCAAATTTTGGCAAGATGGCTGCCATAGATATATAGAAAGTGAGAGGTCTTTCTGATAACACCATCCCTCTAAAGAAACTAACCAGATTCTTAAGAAGGGTGTGGATAAAAATTCCAAACTATTCTAATGTGTGTCATTGTGGGCCCATGCTTAATCAAGGAGGTGTTATGAAAGAATTATGATTTATGGACTTTGGGTTTCATGAAATACCATCTCACTTAGAACCAAATAGGGTAGTGATCAAAAATACCAAAATTTGGCATCACCTATACCAAAGGAAAAAAACCATTATCAAAAGAGAAGTATGGTTGTGTGGACATCATTGCCCTATCTAGACACTTCAGAATCTAGGTGGGTCCTTCCCTAAAATTACTCTAGGTGTACCAAAATCCATTAGCAAGATAATGGTAACAATTGAGGTAATAAAGGCCCCATTTATTGCACAAATAAAACCATGACTCCCTTTCATGAATTGCCCTCCTCATAGGTAAGTGGCCCATTTTGTCCTTGAGAGATGCCACCATATTAAATTCACCACACAATACCTAATGGGAATTAGGGAGATCATTCTCTATCCATTACCATAACTAGGAATGCTTCAAGGCATAAATATTAATAACTCCAAAAGAGTGGATTTCAATACTAAAAAAAGCCCATACTAACTAGTTAGTGGGGTCCACACTAGATTTCACTAAGTGTGGCTACCACCTTAGAGAAATGAATGTGATCACTCCTACACGTCCTGTGGAATGATTTTTATGAAGAATTATACTATCATGTGAGATTGAATTATTGATAACCATCAATAAAAATTCTACCACCTTGAATTCCTATAGATAGAAAATGTCCATCTCGAGAACCTTCCTTCTAAAATCGCACATAACAAAATTAAATTTTGAGTATGTGATACCCCAAACATTCCATGAAAAATAATTCATAGATAAGGGGTGTCAAGGGACATGTCCTTCAAGTCCAGCCCTTTTAGGGAATCATATCGATTTTGTAGAAAGTGCCCACTATTGGCACTCAAGTAACCATCAAATTACTTCCTTACAATAGGGTCAACCTGATACTCTCCTTATTCCACCTCATCACTCCTTTGAAGAGGGATACGAGAGAATTTGGTTGTATCCCATCAAGTAGAAAATATAAGAGATATTGGCTATGAGTCTAAAAATCTAAAAGAACTAGGCACATAGGCCTCAAAACCTTGGGATAAAATGTTAGTACTAGAGGGGTATTGATGTTGGATGGTGGAGCCTAATTTTAATGTTCAATTCCTTTTGGGGGGGGGGGGGGTGTGGGTGAGAAACACCCCCCCACCCCACTAGGGTCTCCCTGGGGGTCCAAAGGGGTGGTGAGCTATTTTAAAGCCCCCTTGGAGGGGGTTTGGGAGTAATGCCCCTAAAGCAAAATTTTGTTAAAAATGCACTATAAAATATTATAATTTCATAGTAAAATTGGACCATTCACTATTAGGTTGTAGATATAATGGTATAAATTATTTTTTTGCACTTTTACCTTATATGTAACCCTCTTTTTGATATAATAGCATTATAATTATGGTGGCATATTTGATGTGAGTGAATAATATATTGTAATGGTTATGCTACAAGTTTTCCCCATCATTTATTAGACTAAATAATAAGGACTGATTGTTTCTATGTGGACGTAACCCATATTAGGTGAACCGTGTTAAATATGCGTCACTATTGTGTTATGTTTTCTATATTTTATCTCACTGACATTGGTCTATGTTATGTATTCTTAAAAACTAATACCAGAGCTAGGTTTATTTGGTATATAAACGTGTAGGAAAAGTGGGTTCCTAGTTTGAGTGGGAACAATGGTAAAAGAAGGCAAGTTTAACTTCAAAATGTTTAGTAGCCAAACTAATAGATATGGAAGATGCAAATGGAGGACTATCTATATCAAAAATATCTTTTTCTACCATTGAGTGGGATAGCAAAGAATCCAACAACTATGAAGGATGAAAATTGGGAGGTTCTTGACAAAAAGGTAGTTGGAGCAATATGGCTATGCTTGGAAGCATCGATGGAATTCAATATTTAAAAATAAAAGAAAATATTGGGATGTGATAAAGGCATTAGATAGAGTGTATGAAAAACTCTCAACCTCCAACATGGTATTTATTATGAAGAATTTATTTATTCTATAAATTTCAAAAGGTGAGTCTGTTGCTGATCATTTAGATGAATTTAATAGGATCACAAATCAGTTAAGCCATGTACGAGTAAATTTTGATGATGAGGTTAAGGATATTTTGATTTTATGCTCATTACCAGAAAGATGGAATGGCTTGGTCATGGTTGTGAGTAATTTTATCTTTGGTTCAAACACTTTAAAGTTCAATGATGTTATGGGTGTTATGCTTAGTGAGTAAATGTGACAGAAAAGCACATGTGAGACATTAGATAATGATTAGACTATGGAGAATAAGGGAAGGCAAAAAGATAGAGGAAAGGGCCTAGGGAATCATGATAAGTCTAATAAGGGTAGATCTAAATGTAGAGGAATGTTGGTGTGCTATATTTGTGTGAAGAAAGGACACCTAAAGAAAGATTATTGGTTTCAAAAAGGGAAACAAGGAGATGGATAAAAATATAAAAATCAAGAAGCAAATGTAGAAGGTGATTTGTTAGAATATACTTTAATCATTTCTTTAGATAATATTAATTATTTTTGGGTGTTAATTTAGGGACTTCATTTCTTGTTATACCCCATAATAAATATTTTGAAGACTATGTTCAAGGTGATTTTAGATAGGTTTATTTGGGTGATGGCGAACACTGTAAAATTGTAAGAAAGGGTAAGATATAGATAAAATTATAGAATGAAAATAAATGGTTGTTGAAAGAGGTGAAGCATGTTATTGAGTTGAGAAGAAATCTCATTTCAATAGGGTAGTTGGGAAGTGAGGGTTGGATAGTTACATTTGCAAAAAAAACATGGAAGATCACTAAAGGATCACTGGTAATAGAAAAAGGAGAAAAGGTAGGTACATTATATTTATCTAATGGTAATATTGAATCTTCTATTGCTTTAGCTTCTATAAAAGTGAATATAAAATTATGGCACCACAGACTTGGGCACATGAGTGAGAAGGGGATACAAGTTCTCCACTTAAATAATTTGTTACCAGATTTGAAGAAGGTGGATTTAGATTCTATGAGCATTATGTGTATGAAAAATAGAAGAGAGTCAAATCTCTTAGTGTTAGGAAGACAAAGAAGGATGAAAAGTTAGATCTTGTGCATATATATGTATGGGGATTAGCTCAAGTATAATCCCTTGGTGGATCTTATTATTGCACTAGTTTTATTGATGATACAACTAGAAAAAATTGGGTTTATTGCATAGGAAAAAAATATGATGTTTTTAATACTTTTAAGAAATGGAAAGCTTTGGTTGAGAATGAGATAGTAAATAAGATGAAGTATGTTAGATCAAACAATGGAGGTGAATATTGTAATAAGGAATTTGATAATTATTGTTCGTCACATGGGATTTGTAAAGAGAAGATAGCTCAAAGAACACCATAGCAAAATGGTGTGTTAGAAAGGATGAACAAGACAATCATGGAGCGTACAAGGATCATGAGAATACATGCAGGGTTTCCCTTACAATTTTGGGTAGATGTTTTGGATACTGCTATTTACTTAATAAATAGAGTGATTTCAAGTCTTTTGGATGGTGACATTATAGAAGAAGCATGGATAGTTAAAAAGGTAGATTATTATTTATTAAATCCATTCAGTTGTGAAGCATTTATCCATATTGATAAAGAAAATAAAACCAAGTTTGAAGTAAAATCCAAAAAATGCACTTTTATTGGATATAGAGTTAATGATTTTGGTTACCTTTTATGGGAATTTGAAAATCAAAAAATCATTAGGAGTAGAGATGTAATATTTAATGAGAAGGACATGTATAGAGATCAGTTTCAAGAAAAGAAACAAGAAAAGCCAAATATAGAATATGTAGTACTTGATGAAATCATAGGAAATGAAATTCCAACAGCGCCAATAAATTAGAATGTGAAATAAATACAAAACAAAGTGCCTCAAAATCCTAAAACTATATTTAGAAGTTTTACTAGAGTAATTAGACTCCCTGAACAATAATCTCCTTCACTTTACTATTTATTATCGACTGATGGTGGTGAGCCAAAAAGATATGAAGAAGTAGTGCAGGTAGAAAGTAGAAAGAAGTAGGAGTAAGGCATGAAAGAGAAGATGGACTCCTTGGCACATAGCCAAACATGGGATTTGGTTTATTTGCTTGTAGGTAAAAGATCATTATAGAATAAATGGGTTTATAGGTTAAAGGAAGAAGATGGAAACAAAAATGGATACACAGCTAGACTTTTTGCAAAGGGGTTTACATAAAAGAGAGGTATTGATTTTGATAAAATATTTTTTTAGTTATAACAATGAATTCTATAATAATTGTTTTAAGTTTGGTATTACTAGAAGATTTGCACTTTGAACATTTAGATGTGAATATTGATTTCCTTCATTATGAATTTAGAGGAGTAAATATATATGGAACAACCACAGGGATACAAAGTAAAAGGTAAGGAAAATATGGTGTGTAGGTTGAAGAAGAGTTTGTATGGTCTAAAGCAATCTCTAAGGCAAGGCATTTGAAAATTGACATGTTTATGATAGAACAAGGTTATAGTAGATGCCATTCTAACCACTATGTCTATTTTAAGAGATTATATAATGACAACTATATTATATTTTTATTGTATGTATATGACATGATTGTTGTAGGGTATAACACGTAGGATATAAATGATCTCAAAATAAAATTAAAAAATTCATTTGCAGTGAAGGATTTGGGTGCGAAAAAGCAAATCCTTGGTATGAGAATAACAAGAGATAGGAAAAATAGAAAAATGACATTGTCTCAAAAAGAATACATAAATAAGGTGTTAGTCAGGTTCCAATATGTAAGATACAAAACCTGTAAGTACACCTTTGAGAGGGAAATTCAAATTAAGAAAGGAACAATGTCCTAAAATATAGGAAGAAATCAATTACATGTCTAAAGTTCTATATGCTTCAGTAGTTGGAAGTTTAATATATGCTATGGTGTGCACGAGACCAGATCCTACTCATGTAGTGGGAGTTGTCCACATGTTTATGAATAATCCAAAAAAAGAGAACTAGGATGTATTCAAGTGGATTTTTAGGTTCTTGAGTTGGACCACTGATAGACAATTATGCTATGAAGGTTAAGATGTTACCTTACAAGGGCATGTTGATGCAAACATGGATAGAGATTTAGATTGTAGGATGAGCACCATAAGTTATGTTTTCACTTTTGGTGATACGACAACTAGTTCGATCTCAAAATTGAAGAAGATAGTTACTTTGTCAACTATAAAGGTAAAATATGTTATATCTATAGAATATAGTAAGGAGATTGTATAGATGCAATGGTTCATGGAAGATTTGAGGCATAAGTAGGAAGATTGTAGGTTATATAGTGATAGCTAAAGTGCAATTCATTTATCAAAGAACTCAACATTCCACTCAAGAACCAAAAATATACAACTCAGGTACCACTTCATTCATTTAGTTTTGGAGGATGGTCAATTGAAGTTGGAAAAGATCCATATGAGTCAAAATATTGAAAATATGCTAGCAAAGGTAATTGCTAATGAGAAGGTGGAGAGTTGTTCAACTTCAATAAGTCTTCAAGGATAATAAGGAAGATGAGAAATATGCTAGGGTCAAATTTCAAATAAAATTTTAATCAAGAGTTATAGTAGTGGAGTTATAATAATCAGTCTCCAAGTGGGAGATTGTTGGATGGTAGAGCATGATCTTATTTTAATACCCAGTTCCTGATGTGGGGGTGTTGGGGACAAAATTCCCCCCACTAGGGTTACCTTGGGGGTCTAGTGGGGTAGTGATCTATTTTAGAGCCCCCTTGGTAAGGGTTCAGGGTTAACACCTTTGAAGCAAAATTTTGTTATAAATGTATTATAAAATATTATAGTTTCATAGTAAATCTAGACCATTCACTATTCGATTGTAGATATAATGGTATAAATTATGTTTGTGCATTTTTTCCCTATATGTAACCCTCCTTTTGATATGAGAGCATTGTAATTATAATGGCATGTTATATGTGAGTGAAGAGGATATTGAAGTGGTTATAATGCATGTTTTTACTTTCATTTTTTGGATTGATTAATAAGAAGGACTGACTATTTTTATGTGGATGTAACCCATTTTGTGTGAACTACATTAAATCTATGTCTCTATTGTATTGAGTTTTTTGCATTTTATTTCTATCTTTATTTCATTAATATTGATTTGTGTTCTATATTCTTAATAGTTGAACACCCTAGGATTTTCTACCAATTTTAGGGCTTCAATCAAAGAGATCTCTTTCTCAATTGGATCCTTATCCTACGAGCTATTGCTCTAAGATGGCTTGCCTCCTTTGGGAGTAGTAACTATATTTGTAGCTTTGGATTGAGTGTTATTCTTCCTTACTATAGTCTATTCATCCTCAGTTGGTTTCTTATTAGTTTCAAGAGAGGGTTTGAGGGGAGAAGATGAGATGTTGGATGCATTATTGCAAGCCAACTAAAGGGAACAATCTTGTATCTTATGGTTTGTGGCTTGGTAGTGAAATTAAGTGTTAGTGAAGTTGATATACATGACTTACTAAGAGTGCCTCACATCCCTGACTTATATTTTTAAAAACTCCTTGAGGTCCTAGGAGAGGGAAATTTCAACACATACCCTTTTTGGTAGCCTAGCTAAGTAGAACCAAGTATGTTCATGACAAACAACATGGCATATGGAGGATGCTATCTGATGAATAAAGTTCACCCCATTTCCTACCCCTCTAATATCATTCTTTCCCCCCAAACTTTAAATTTAGCCTAAAATAACAAATTAACAAACTTAAATTCAAAATCAACTCGAAGGGGATCTTACCTCATCCCTTTATCTCCTCTAGGCTGGAATAGCAGACACTTGTGGTGGTGCACCTCCAGCTGGGTCCCCTCTTAGCTTTGCCATCTCACCAACACTCAGAGCTCTTTTTCTCTCTAATCAAATGTTGAAAATGAGTTAGGGTGGGCCACCAAACCCCTTTTTGTCAGGTTTGGTCACCCATCAACATCAAAATTCTTGACCTAAGATGCCAATGTTAGCACTACTTCTTACCAACATCAATGATATAACTGACGTCAACACCCTTGAGTTAGATTTTCCACTAATAACCATAACCTTTTAGACCCTACCTCTA
The DNA here is from genome assembly GCA_037957365.1 of Torreya grandis. NCBI lineage: Eukaryota > Viridiplantae > Streptophyta > Pinopsida > Cupressales > Taxaceae > Torreya > Torreya grandis. The sequence goes on from JARHVA010001138.1 coordinate 352,482, forward strand.
ATCTGGTGCAATTTGGAGATCACATATATCTCCCTGACCATGGTAGTAAACTTGGAGATCACATATATCTCTCCAACCATGACAACCACCCTTGAGATCACTTAAATCTCCACCCATGATGACTTTGACTAAAGATCATGAATATCTCTTTGATCATTGACCCTTTTAAACCAACCTTGCATTGTTTGTCTTGACTGCTTATGTTATCCCACTATAGTTGGATATTATACACATGTATGTATATTAGGTGTTTTAGATGATGACCAAGCTAGTCCTATCACCTGCAACCTTTTATGTTTTTCAAGGGCACTTCCTACCTCAGATACCTAGCACACATGGACCTTTAGAGCTACAACTTTGATTGTTTTAACCTTATCAATTATCACTTACAAGCTATAATTTAGTTATTTATATCCAAGTCATTCTCCACCTTACATGTTCTTGATTTTATTGACTATAGATCATATTAGGAGATGTGCAAGTAGTGATACCATGTTCTTATCTACTCACCCAATTCACTTCTTATCAAACTAGTACCTGATTCCAGTTTCTCCTCCGTTAGTTCCCATTTTGAGGGGGGATACATCATCCAATACCTAGAGCATCTAACTCTTATTTTTATCTTGAAACTTATCAGTGCAAATTATAATACAAAAAAGGGCAAATGTAGACACCAAAATTATGGCACACACATGCATAACTCCATGTGTCAAAACCCCCCTGGATCCCCTTTTCAATAATAATAATTAGCCTTCTTAAACCATGTTTTTACCTCTCACACATTTAGTTAATTTAAAATATTTAATTAATTTAATTAAAAACCACTTATGCCACCTTACCTAGCCACCTCATCCTAAGACTAATTATTACCCTCTGAGTCACCTCAAGACTTAATCCCCTTATCCTAACTACCCATGACTTATTCTTACCCCAAAAATACATTTCTAACCAAATACGTCATTCTTAACCTCCCATTTCTATCATGTTATAATGGATACCACACTCGGCATGAGAAAGAACATAAAATAGGCTGAAAATAGCCATTTTACCTATTCTCATGTCATCAATGTCAGTAAACCCATGGCCGATGTCGATGAGATCGATGATGTCAGTTACTTAAGCCAAACTCTAAACTAATGTTTAGGTCAGTAGAAATTTAAAAAAAATTATTTTATTTAGATACAAGTTTTTAGCATCCAACTTTCCACATCTTGGCTTACTGTTACCTTATAGAAGGTAATCCAGACTAAGAACCAAGCTCTTGAGAGCTAGCAGCACATGCTTGTTTTCTCTATTCAAGGCATTAGTTTGTCAAGCCTTATATGAGCCATCCTTTCAACACTTATTGTTCAATCAAATCTTTAGCTATGTATATTACTTATTCTTTAAGTCTTTAAGTAGTTACTTTATAATCACTTTATATCTTCTATTTTTTATTTTAAGCATTCCTAACGAAACCCCTGTGAAAGAGTTATAAAGCTTCCCTGCTTATTTTGCCTTATTCCAAAACACTAAAGCTCTGACTAGACCCATCCAAATAATGATCTCTCTCTCTCTCTCTCTCTCTCTCTCTCTCTCTCTCTCTCTCTCTCTCTCTCTCTCTCTCTCTCTCTCTCTCTCTCTCTCTCTCTCAACTCTTCCCAACCTTCCAGACCTAACCCAAACCATTTCCTAGAACTAGAAAAGCCTTTTGTAAGTTCCTAGTAAATTATTTCTCCTACCGACATCAGTCACCCAACTGATATTGGTCACACTTGATCACCAACCTTGACAGCCTGACCAACATCGACAACTATGGATTTTCAATAACCTCTCTAAAACTTGCCCAGACAACTTCTAAAATATAAACTAAATATACCACTTGCACTCTGTTACTCTCTGTTGCACTTAGGTTGCGAACAATGGTAACATGTCTCTATTTTACTCTCTCTTTTCCTCTCTTTTTTCTATTTATTAATTTTTTGTTTCTCAAAAGTGGACTGCCATCCCTAAAGAAGTTTGACACTTCTTGAAACAAGCACGTAGCTTGATATCCCACTCATATATCTACTAACAGATATTTTTGTGGTAGTGTTTTTTTACCTATAGGTAGTCCTTCCTAGCCAAAGAGGAGTTCTCACAATGTCTAAATATGGCATGCAAACCAATTCAAGTTCATTCTAATCACTTATCTCTATCCTTCTCTATTTTTCTTTAGACTTGAAATAGACACAATTTTAATGAAAGACAAGATATTTTTTGTAGGTGATCTCACTCCTAGGTATCCTAGAAAGAGGTGAAAACCAAATTCTAGTTAGCCAATTCTAATAAATAGTCCTAATAGGAAATACTTAAAGTTGTCCCACCCTTCATGCTTCATAAAATTTATATCCACTCCACTCATCCTTGGTGGAAGGACTGAAAGTGGTATGTTGAAACTCCTTTTTCTAACTACACCCCTGACTTGGATATGGATGGCTTACTCCCCACATGCTTATGGTGGATAAGTTTAATTCCTACTTGGGTCTACATTATTCTATTAGTACATGGTGCTTCCATTTTCACATGGTCATGGGGACTTACTTGGAGCCTAAGTTAGCTCATTTTGCATGGTATATTTTATACTAGGGCTTACCTATTGGTAGAAGGCTTGTTCAATTAGGAGTTTCCCTTCTCACTAGCCATTTTTGTGGTCATGTGGAAACATTCCCTCATCTTTTATAGTACTACTCTAAATCTCAAAGGGTTTGATCTTTGATTCATAACCTCTTTAGGCCTTTTCAACCTGAATTCTTTCATTAACAACATATCCTCCTTGGAGATAAACCCATGTTGCCTTGTAAATATATCCTAGTCTGACATACTTTCAAAGTGGAGATACTCTTTTGGCTATGGAAAGAAATAATGGATCAAAGCATAATAGTGTGTCCCAAATTTTGCCATAAAGAAGCCAAATAAAATTTCATCTTCTCCTCAAAATATATTGAGTTTGATTCATTGAAATTAATCAACAAGTATATTTTAGACTGTATATACAAATATGTAGTGCATATATATTTTTTCATTTTTTTACAAATTATTAAATATTTTTTAGGATTTATTTTTTAATATTTTTCTAGCCAACTAGTGGGACACATTATTATGCTCTAACCCTATTGTATTTAAAAATGCTTCTTTAGATTGTAATGTTTCTGATTTGAGCAAGTATTTTATCATTTCCAATGTTCTCATACAGATAAAAGTTCAAGCAAACATAGTTGCCATGGAGCTTGGTCACCTCCAGGATCTTCTCACCCATTAGGGAGATGCTCTCTATGCCATGGTGTGAGTTCTGCCATCTTCACCCCATGAACATAGACTAGATAATAGAATTTATTTATCACCTCGAGGTCAACACTAAAGCAACTGATCTCAATGATGCTCTCATAATGGAACCCCATACTAGTGAATGAACCTACCTAGGCAACAATGAGGGTGGCAACCTATGCCTCCTTCCCCTATTGGGTAGGATGGTTTGGATGTTCCTCTTCCTCCTTTGTGCTTCGATGCTTGGGGGGGGGGCATCTAAAGGTTGGTTGGATGTGTTGGACAAGTTCTCTAGGGTCTCTTTGGCCATTTCATCCACTAAGACACATGAAGAGGAATATGACAAGGACACTGCTCAAGCTTTTAGTTGGGAGCCAATTCCAGATGGTAGTGACTTGCCAAGCTTGGGTTGGAGTCCTAATGATATGGATCCTCTACCTTGCAGCCTTACTCTGACTACTTCATATTTTCTTTTATGATGACATTATGACTTGTTGCTAGGTAGGGCCTAATTGTTTTTGTTACTATTGTTTTTGGTTCCTAGGCTATACCTAATTTGACTTTGAAACAAACTTTCATACTGCCTATTTTTTGTATGAATTATTTGTATATTTATTTTATTAATATAAAAATATATTTCATAATATATATATCTACGTTATATAAACCTACAGTATACTAGAACATGAAGATATTATTTCAATGGAATAAATGTAAAAGGAAGAAACCCGCCATAACTCAGAATGTGTGTGTCACGAGTGAGTTAGTTTTTGTATTTTTCTTTTGGTTATTTGTTTATTCTTTTGGAAATTGGGTTGCCCTTTTACTTTAGTTGCATTCATGCCCATTTCTCGACTCCCTTTTCCTTATGTTCACATATATAAATATTTTTTTTCTAAGAGAATAACCCTCTGTGATTTTCCTTGAGTTCCTTCCCTTCATAAGGATACGTTAAGTGGGAACTACCTAGTTGTCACTGCCACCACCGAGGGTCTCTCATTTGTGTAGAGATTAATATAAAACTGTAACAAAGGGAAAGTTTGTTATAATGATGAAGTGAATTTTATAAAAGAGTGACATGATATGCTTCCTTGATTGTACACCTCACAAAAAAATTTCTCTCGTGGGTTGTTTAATTATGTCAAAAGGTATTCACCTATGGGATTGAATATTTGATTGGTGGATTGAATACTTGATTGTTGTTCATTATTTCAGATGGAGGATGAATATGATCATATTGTTTTACTGTTGACACATAGCATAGGTTTATTGGCTCATATCGTAAGACCGAAGTTTTATTGGTGAGGATTTATTAACCAAATTAAAGTTGACATTAATGCTTATGCAAAGATGCATAGGTTCGTTTGATAAGCTATTAATCTAAACTAATATTTCTATTAAAGGTATCCTAAAAAAACATAATATAAATATGAGCTCACTAATTTTGAGGCCAAGATTGACGACTTGTTTTGATAGCTCGATGCACACAGGGTCATGGAGATAAGGCATAAAATCATTATGAGGTGAGTTAATCTCCATTTAGTACTCTCTCTCTCTCTCTCTCTCTCTCTCTCTCTCTCTCTCTCTCTCTCTAGATGCATGGAATACTAGAGGTCATTATCTCTGATAGATATACTTTTTTCACATCAACGTTCTAAAAAACTTTGATCAATGTTTTTGGCACTTAGTTGAATTTTAATTCTTCATACCACCCAAAAATAAATGGTTAAACTAAAATATTAAATTAGGTAGCTGAAGACATATTGTGCATGTATGATATGGATCATTAGACTAAGTGGGAGGATTATCTCCATTTATCCAAGCTTACTTATAAAAAAACTTATCATTATGTAATTAAAATGGCTCTTTTTGAATCTCTGCATGGGAAAAAATGTAGAATTCCATTTGGTTGGGATAGATTAAATAATTGAGCCATTGTTGGTCGTGAATTGATGATATAATATGATGAACATATGGCCATAATACACCATAACTTGAAGGCTACCTCAAATCACCAAAAGAGTTACACCGATATGATAAGGACACCTCATGAATTTGTTTTTGGCAAAAAGGTTTTTCTACATGTAATATCATAGAAAAGTTCAATCAAGTTTGGAAAAACCTCCAAGATGGGTCCTCACTTTTTTGGACCATTCAAAATTATGGATAAAATCAGTCATGTTGCCAACTATCTGGCTTTACCCTCTTCTCTACCAATAAATCATGATGTGTTTCATATTTTATTACTAAGAAAATATGTATCTGATCCATCTCATGTATTGGATTGGAAAAAAATTTAGGTTATGAAAGATGAAAAGATGTAGTTGAACCTAGTGAAAATCCTAGGTCATCAAAACATTAAACTCAAAAATAGAGAAATTCATCAAATCATGATTCAATGGGACCCATTGTGTATAGGAAGTGCCACTTGGGAATATACACAGTTGTTTAGATATCACTATCCCTAGTTATTTCGATATATCATTGGGATAGATCTTTATTAAAGGGAGGAGGATGTTATGACCCATCTTATATACCTATTTCATAGACTATTATATGTTTTTAACATATTTTTATATTTTTATCTATACTTCTAGAACTATTATTTTGACAATATTACACTAGCTATGATATAATCTTATTTATATCATGTTTATTTCATACTTTTAGCAGTAATTATGTCACAACAAGGTGATTTGGTTATCTTTGTTACAACATTAATTTTGCCTAGTTATTATACTTTGTACTATTCAGTTTATTCATGTTATTATGCTAATTTATTTCATCTTGATACTACTGATACCCATTTGTGGCTACAACTAAAGGTACATGAGTTAGGCTAACAGTGAAATCTGATGGTCGAGATAATGATGGGTTGAGGTAGTGAGTAGTTGGGTAACATCGACATAGGTAAAAGAGATATAATATAGAAGCCATTAAACAAGAGGTTTCCATTAGTTATGATTAATTTGTCACTTGTCATCTTTTGTTATTTTACAATTTTTAGTTTTGATCATCTTACTCGAACTCATTCTTGAACGTGTCTGATTGTTTCATTTTACTATTATATTATTTAGTCTTCTATTATTTTTTTGGCATGAAGGGTTATTATTTTATTATTATTATTTTTTAATTATTTTAAATCCCCTCATGGAGATGTTATTCGACTACTTTCTAATGTTCAATTCCTATGTAAGAGGACCTAATTAAATGCTTTGTTAAAGATTTGATTTTGTAATTATAACCTATATAATAATAGATGTGGACATTTGGATTCCAAAATAAAAGTTTTTATGAAATAAATCTTGGTGAATTGAAAAATTTATTTCATGACTTTAATTTGGCTAATTTGGTAAATATTTGGCTCTTTGTGCATAGCATATTTTTTTGTTTTATTTGGGGTAGTTGAGGGGAGAGGTGCAAGATAAAAGATGGCAGGGGAGTAAATGCTAAGAGGATATAATAATGGTGGCAATTGGTAGATGGGCTCAAAAACCCTACCAAGAGAGAGGAGGGAGAAAGAGTAGCTTGTGGTTCAACTAGAAAAAGAGGTTGGGCATGAGGCAATAGAGGCATCCTCTTTGGAAAGTAAGCAAGAACTCCATTCATTTCTTAGATGAAAAAATAAAATAAAGTAATTGATGTATTAATTTTGGAAAAGGGAAAGCAATATATGTTGTGAATTTAAGTTCTATTTTGAAATAAAATTAAAATTGTTTACATGTTCATGAGGAAATCATAAGACTTCTCAATGAACCTGAAAACACCCCAAATCGATTAAATTAATGTAAAATCATGTTTTTGGCATATAGGTTATTTTTATTTGAGTAACCAAGCTATTTAAAAAAAAATAGACTTGAACCCTAGTGCTAAAATATCTATTTTTTTTGATATAACTCCTTTTTGGGAATATGGGAAGAATAAATATTATATTTCTTGTATTTAACTTGGTCATTTTGACATTAAGTTTGAGAAAGATGTTTTGGGTTTTTATTTTGTTGTATGCTATGACATTTTAGGTTTCCAGAATGAGGGTTCCATTTATATGACCATTCTTTTTTGTAGAGGCCTAGTGATATTAAATTTTCGGGTTATATATGGCTAATTGCTTATGATGTTTTGGGATTTTAATTGGGGTTTTATTACTATGGACATTATTGGGTAGAATATGTGTATTAATTTGTTGGGTTTTAATTTTATTATCTACTCATGATGTTTTGGAAGATTATTAATTTTACTTGATAAAAAAGTTGCTGGGTTGAATACCTAATAATTTTAAATTAATACCCTAGCATTTATTGTGCTATTTTGGGCAATATTAACTTTTCTTGATTGGTATTAATTTTTATATATATATTTGATTAGGTGTCATGAGTTTTTACATTATCTAGTTTATATTATTAAATCTTTGAATAAGTTATTTAGATCCTTAGTATTATCATCTGACTACAATTTTTTTTGAATTAATATTTTGTCATATGAGGGTTAGTTATAGTGATTCCTCACTTTCTAGAATTTTCATAGGTGATTAAAACAATTTACCTGGTTAAATGGAGAAAGAGTGAGTTGGTCAACTCCATGGTGATTTATTTAATTAATTTTTAATGTGAATGTTGTATTTTACCTCATGATTATAGGTGATTATTTTATCTCACTATGGGTGTTGGTTTTTGTTATTTTATCATTGTCATACCTTTAATAAATGATGAAGGTATAATAGGATATATTAAGAATATAATCAATAACAATAATACATTCAGAAAAAGTCAAAGGTTGTGAATATTTGCATGATTTTTGGTGATTATGTTTTAAGTCAATTTTTAAACTTGTGATGAATTTTTTATATGTTTAACAATTTCTATAATTTAATAATAGCTTTTATATTCCCTATTACTCACATCTTCATCCCATAAAACTTAAAAGATAGATTACACCTTCAAGTTGATGGTTGAGAGTGGTAAGGGCCACCTATTGGGGGTCTCATAGGATATTTTGGGTGGGATGGTTCATAAGAAGAGACTCTCATGGCAATCATTTAGTCATTTACTTATTTGATCATATAGATGATTCATTGAAATATGTTACTATAGTATGATTTATCACTTTAAAAATATATATTTTTTAATTCATGAAAGTAGATGGAAATATGATTATTTTATATGAATCTCAGTCAACTAATTAATTATTTTTTTCAAATTTAATATTGACTGGTTAGTTCAAACTACCAAGTTGAATGGTATGTTGTGTTGGTTCTTAGTTGTATACCTCTTACACTCAAGCTTAGACACTTGGGTAGTATGGAAAAAAAAGATGAAAAACCTAAAAATATATCATTAGAGTTGGGGAAGGGTTTAGCATCAGGATGGACTAAACATAAATAATGAATGGAAGACACTGACAGAGAGTATGGTCAGCTACTTGCTACTTCTGGCTCTGCTTGAACCAAAGTGAGAGGACCTATGGGGTATATTGATCGCATGTATGGATAATATAATTGAATATCCATGGGGATCATTAGAAACAAATAAACACAAATATGACTAGGGTATGGCTAAGTTTTCACACTCCACTTAGGAAGGTTGTCACATGGATTGAACAAATGTTCTAGGATAGACACAAGTTACTAAGGATGTATGTAAATATGATTTCAACCTTCATTTTTAATAAATTTTCAACAAATCAAGACCAAATTGGATATTTAAATTCTAGTATTTAAATCAAAAAACATAGATACATTTTATATATGCATTATTTATACATCTACATGCAAATAACACCTAGAATATGCAACAGGGGGTATTATTTGCAAGGTAGAATAGGGTAGGATGAGTTAAGTAGATATAAAATAGTGGTTTGATGGTTTTAAAATATAAGTATCTCTTTTAATAGGCATGACATTATTCATTGCAAAAAATGTATAAGATTAAAATACAAGCTAAGGAAACTAATAGGAATGATTTGCATCCATTGGTGCCAATATAATGCAAATATTGAGATGATTCTTGAAACCCTAAAGAATAAACTATAATTAGATATTCAAATTCTTCCTCCTCTAAAATTCATAAACCTAAGGTTCTCTTAAGAGGTTATCAATAACACATTTTCAAATCACAATGCAGAAACAGGTTTATAACCTAAATCTATGCCCAAAATGATAACCATTAATAACCTTTAAACCATATATCCAATCAGCAGATCATGTAAAATGTATTATTGAATTTCATTAACAAGGAGTAAAAATCACATCTATTGTCCATTATATTAAAATTAAATTCTACATACATCAATGTTTCAGAATGCTACCATGAGGGGAAAAGCATGGTAAATTTGATCTTGAATAACAGAGACATATACATTGTTCTTAGAGCTTGCTAATGGCTATACAACTACAACCACCTTAGAAAGAGAGATAAGACACACACAAGGATCCCAAAACTTGAAAGAGCTTAAAACCTAGGAAAACCAACAACAACCAACAACCTTTAAAAAGAGGACAAGACATCTTTTTATACACATTTCTCACCCCATTTGTAATTTTTTATATTTCAAACTTGAAATCATCTCTAAAAATTCTACCAAGATACTCCAGCTAGAAGATGTTCTTTGTCATGCCTAAAATCTCCTACATTTCCAATGGAATCATTAAAGCAACTGCCTATCAATGTAATGATGAAGTTTGTTAATAAACCCTTACTCTCCATAGCTAGAAACTCATTTTAGCTGGGTTTGAGGGAGAATATTCCCTTGGGAATAAAACCAAATATTTGTATTCATGTGTCACCACTTAGACATGCCTTTGACCACTCATTTTCATAGCTAGAAACTTCTAGACAGTTTTCATTCCTTTTATGAATTCTAAATAATGTTCATTCCCTCATGATGATTGCATTGGAATACTCAAACTATATAGGATCCTAGCCATCTGAGAAATATTTTCGGAATGGCCCAACTTGGCCTCAAAAACCCTACAACATTATTTCCATGTATTTCTTCAATACAAGTAAAAAATTAGAAAATAAACACTTGGTTCATTTTTACATTTTTGTTTTTTTATGGTTAATGCCAAATTTTCTCAAGCCCTTTTATTTTTTCCATTTTCCATTTGACCTTTAAATCCTTACTGAATTTGGCTTGCATGCCCCTCTATCCTCTCACATGGATTTTGGAATGCTTATGTGGCCTTATTTTATTTTCTACGTAAAATTTTCTCATAGCATGGGCTTTTATTTCTATTGAGTTTTTTCCTTTGGTACCACATGGGAAATAGAACTTCCACACAGGCTTATAATTCCTAGGCATTCTTTCTTTATAAAAGGGCACAAATTCTTGGTGCATATTTGGGTACCAACACCAGCTATCACCTGGGGATGTACACCCCTTGTGGGTGTGCAAATAACCCTAAAAAATAAGACCAAGTGCTAATCCCTTGGGCCACAGAGTCAAGACATTAGCAATTTCATAACAAACACCCATGGAAACTCAACTAGATAATGATACACAGACAAGAAAAAATTAGGGGTATTTGAAAATTAAAACATGGGAAAAAATGACTAAAGGCACTATACAAATAATTCCCAATGTAGAGGAGCAAAAAAATAATTAAACTATACACTATACATTACTTTACATAGTTACTAACTCAATCAAGAAAGTGTTTTAAATGTCTGCCATTAATTGGCAACTCCAGTATCTCACCATCCAAGTCTCTCAAGAATAAAATGTGTTCCGTAATCCTATATTAAATTAAATAAGGGTCCATCCACAAGGAATCAAATTTTATATGTTTTCATTTCTCTTCATGCCTATTGTACCAAAGTACAACTGGATCACCTACTTGAAAATTTATCAGATCAACCTTTCTATTGAATATTCTCTTGAGTCTTTCCTTGAACTTGAGGTGTCTTTCATGAGCTTGTCTTTTAATTTCATCAAGCTCAATGATATGTTTCATTTTGATTTCATAGTGGTTGATTTTGTCATCTTCCTTTATATATTTCATGAACTGATAGGTTAGAAACTACATATTCATAGATAAGATAGCTTGAGCTCTATAAATAATCTCAAAAGGAATTTTTACTATAGATCTCTTAAGCATAATCCTATCATCCCATAAGTCATACTTAAATTGTTCACTCCACTTCTTATTTTACTTGAAATTTCTTCTAATGATCTTGAACAAGTTTTTGTTACTGGATTCTACCTACCTATTCCCCTAAGGGTTGTAATTGGAAGAGTAAGTCAATATGATCATGTACTCTTTACATAATGCCACCAAAGGTTTAGATCTAAATCTCATGGTATTATTATAAATTACCTTGATACTCACACCAAATCTATAAATAATATGATTCCATAAAAATTCCATAATCATTTAGTGTGTAGCATACTTTGTAGGTACCACCTTAACCCATTTCATAAAGTAGTCAGTTATAACCAATATACATCTATGTCCAGTGTTTGAAAAATTAGTGATTTCCCTCAAAAAATATATTCCCCATTGTCTAAATGTCATTCAATCATCACAGGCTATAAGGGAGGAGAACTAGAAGCTTTCAACTTTTCATCAAAGAACTGGCATTTCTCACATTTTCTAAATTTTTTGACATCCTTGAATAGTGATGGCCACCAATAACCATCTCTCAAAATTTTATAGTTATGACAATAGGTGCAAAGTGGCCACCACATAATCTTCTATGAAAATCTTCAATCAAATTGATAGTTTGTTCCTCTACCAAGAATCTTAAGAGAACCCCATCTAGATTCTTCTATGTTAGTCCACTTTCAATCAAGCTATACTTTTGGGAAAAAATTTAAGATTTATTCTTTGGTTCTTATCCAATTCAGGGGGATAATTTAAATTTTATAAGTAATAAACATTGTCTTTATACCATGAAGATATGTTAATTCTATTTAAATAATCATCAACATTAAAAATATCATTATTTACCTTAATAGCTTACAAATTTGTCCCAACCATGAGATTAGCTAGACCAATACCTCTCACCAACTTAGTGTTTTGAATATCTGAGTCATACTCTTGCAACTTATTGACCTACCTGCATCTCTTGTTTGATGCTTCAATCTAAGTCAAAATTTCCTTCACCATTGTATATGAGACATATACAATAATCTTCAAACTTAAAATATATGGTCTAAACATATTAACATACTTCAATAGAGTGAAAAATTATTTTCCATGATGGTATAGTTTAGTTTAAAACCTTACATATAATTTATAAATAAAGCTATGGGATGATCATGACTGTCATCATTCTTTTGCAACAAGATAACAGCCACAATATTATAGGATGAAAAAGAGAATATTTGAAATTCCTTAGTGTAATCAATCCTAGCCAAGATAGGGGTAGAATTTAAGGCATTTTTTATGTCATTGAATGATTTCACATCCTTCTCTTCCCACTTGATGGTTTGGTCTTTATTAATCATGGAAGTAATAGGTAGACTAATATCTACAAAACTAGATAAAAACCTACTTACGAAGTTGATTTATCCAAAGGACTGAATTCCCTTCTTGAACTATGGGATAGGCATTTTGTCAATGGCTTCTACTTGCTCAAGATCAATCATGACACCATTTTTAGCCACTATATGTCCCAAAAACTTTGCCTTTTATACTTTGAATTGACACTTCTTATGATTAAGTGAAATGCCTAACTCCCTACATCTAATGAACACTTTCTCTAGATGATATAAATGTTACTTTCTATTTTTAGAGTACATGGTAATTTCATCCTGATACACAACTATAGACTTGTTAATTTCCCCTATAAAGCAACATCCATAGCCCACTGAAACATTGCACCAGTATTCATTAACCTAAAATGCATCCTTATATAAAAATACATGCTTGAAGGCATTATAAATGTGGTCTAGTGTCTCTTGGATTCTTTAACCATAACCTGGTTACACCTTGAGAAATCATCCAAAGTGGATAATATTTTTGATCTAGTAACACTTTGAAGCAAGTTATCCATATTAGGCAGGGGATAATTATCTTTCAAATAAGCTTTGTTCAAATTTTAGAAATCCACACACAAGCGGATGTCACCATTTTTTATTTTTCAAAGAAGCTTTGTTCAAATTTTATAAATCCACACACAAGCAGATGTCACCATTTTTATTTTATACATGAACTAGTCTCACTACCCATGATAAATACTTGATGGGTTGAATAATTCTACCATCCCTTAGCTTCTTTAAATCATCTTACATCTTGGTGGCCAAGATGGGGTTAATAAGTCTTTACTTCTACCTGAAAGGTTTCCTATTAGGATATATTAGAATGACATGTTGAAATAAATCTTATATATATGTGCTTTCAACTCAAAATAATACCAATATAAGCAATCTTGGTACTTTTTTAGTAGTTTCACATAAGATTGCTTTCCTATTGTACTTAGATGAGTACCCAGCTAAACCTTTATAGGATGTTTGTTAGATCCCAAATTGCATTTAATTACATCTTTTAAATAAATGAGTCTTGATTTTTAAATCAATTTAATCCATCAAAATATGATTCTAAACTCACTAATCCTGTAAGGAGCATGTTTGATTTTAGCTAAATAATATCCTTCACAAATAAGGTTTCTCTTCCATCACAAACTGAATAATGGATTCCAAATCTATGAGTTGATCTTAAAACTCAGTTTCATAATTTAGAAACATTCTAATATGATCATCATCATCAAAAAATTTCCAATGATGGAAATTATATGGGATTGAATGTGTAACCAAAACGTCCACTTGATATTGATAATAAGGGTTCATATTTTCAATTTCAAATTGAGCACTAACCCTACAAATCTATTAGCTTCTTCATTGAAACTTCTATCATGATAAAAAAAATATTGAATGCATCAAAGAACTCTAACAAATCCCATTCAAAATTTATATACTATTTAAACCATTTATTTTGTTTGGTATAAGCATTATGGACCCACTTAACAACAAGTTTAGAATCACCCTTTACAATCAAGCTTATTATTTTGTGTTCATAGGCAATTCATAAAACAAGAAAGAGTTCCTCACAATCAACAATGTTATTCATGCACTAAAAGGATAGCATGAAATAAAAAATGAAACACTTATTATTGGTGGCATAGAAGATAACCCCATCTCCATTTCCAATATTGGAGAAAGCCCCATCAAGAGACATTTTCCAAACTTCACCTTAATTTTCAAACTCATCATCAAGATTAGTTAGTTGTTAAAAAACATCCACATTCACAAGGAAACTACCCAGCTCCACATCTATGTAAAACACTTCATTTAGAGTTAATTTTTAATTTTTAAGTGCATGGAACATCTTAGGCTCTTTATGAATTTTGACCATCTTACCCTTCAAAATAATGGTGGCATAATAAAGGTTCATTTTCACACTACCACCCATGTTGACATCCCATTTTTGTGATAGGAGCATCCCCCACTTAGGTGGGTAGTCCACAACTATCACATCCATATTCAAAAAATCACTTGGATGAGCTACCACCTACACTAAAAACCCTTTGACTTATCTAAAAACTACACTTCTCATGATTCCATGGCATAGCACTTTCCAAAGGATAATGTGATTTTCACTCTAAGCTCAATAAGGACACCCAAGGGAATCACATTACAAGAATATCTAGAGTCAAACATGAAATTTTGAACAATCAAGCAATTAATTAGTAGGTTGGTATAAAATGTATCAACATCAAGCTGACTCTTTATTAGTGCAATCCCCAAATAGACCTTTGGAGCTAGTTCAACAATCTCATCTGATTCTTCATCATAATCTAGGGGTGTTGGGGGTGAATTCATTTTATTTGTAATTGTACTCTAACCAAATTCCAAATATTCAAATGCCCTCTTCCTACCTCCAAGTATTCATAACAACTCAATAAGTGGCATCATGATCTTTAATTGACTCAAAACCTAATCTATATCACACACACTATAGTCAATAATGGGCATATTTGGAGGAAGGGTAACAACACCTTCAACTAGAATATATTCATTCAAAGTCAAAGGTGGAAAAATTTGGGATGAATTTAAATTTTTTATAACATTCTTCATGAGTGGATTTTTTCTAACATCACTCACACTCTTAGTAATAATAGATAAGAATCATATTTTATTCTTGACTGGAACACCTCTTTATTTGACAACTTGGGAAGTAGGTGCTAGTTTCAAAGAGTTTGGGACTACTATACTTTTTTTAACTTCCTTAGATCCCTTGCCCTTGGATTTTTAGGGGGTAGTGTCTTGAGGAGAAACACCTTATTGCCTACTTCTAAGAATATATTCTTTCTCTTGGGAAACTATCACATTAATTAGTAGTTGCATGTCTTCAATTGAAGGAATTCCCCCATCATAGTTCTTACTCATCATAGATCTTTAAAACTAAAAATCATGATTGGGTAAATCATATGCTTGTGTCATATTAACATCATAAATAACTTCAAAATTTGGGACACATACCTTTTGTACCACACTCCAAAATTGATCAACAGTAGTAACACTTAACAATATTGTGGAGGCAAACAATTTGCTTTAGGAGAATTGGCAATCAAACATCAAGATCTCATCATCTTACTACGTAGATTCAGGTTCATCCACATCTTCATCAACTCTCTTAGTATTATCACATGGAGGATGGGGTAGGAATCACATATCACACCAATAAATATCAAGTTCATAATTTATAGCATTAACTTTGGCATTTAAAAAATCAAGAACCCCCTTTCCAACTCATCTATTCTAATTTATATCATTTATTTCATCTCAAGTAGGCATCTTCCCTCTATCATTATCTCTAATGTGGAAAGGAGGCCTCCCTTATGCTTGATTCAAATTTTGATTTCTTTCCTGACTTTTAGATTCATGAGGTAGCCCCTTCTCAGTGCTAACTAGCTTGTAGGACATCTCTTTGATAGTGGAGGCTAAAGTTTTAATATTTTCCTCAAGGTTGGTTGTCTTAGTGGATTGCATTTTTTAGGCTTGACTAACTTCATATCAGCTCGCTTGTTCAAAGGTTTACCCATAACCTTTATGTTATTTTAAATTTGGATGGAAATATTGAATGCCAATCTCAAGTTCATAAGATAATTATCCCTCAAGTAGTATGTAGACTTCTTCTCAAAGGCATCACAATATTTAATCAAACAAGTTGTATCACTAGGTATGATATTCCCAAATATCCTCAACATAGTCTTATTCAACCTTGTATTAAAATAGTATACACATTCATTAGGGTTATTCTTAATGTTTTCAAATTATACCAAAATAAACTTAAGATTAATCATATCATGATAATAAATTTTGAAAACATTCTTAACTTATTCCCATGAATCGATGCATCCATGGGGAGGGGAATTGAACCACTCACAAGCATCTTCTTCCATCATGTACACAAACAACTTAATGTAGACATCCTCATGCTCAACGATGTAGATATTTCACCTAGCCTACAAGTGTTTAGGATATTTATCAAAGGAATATCGACTAAAATTACTCAAAAATTTATCAAACACCTCAGGACTCTTTATCCTACTCATTCAATTCAATTATAACTTTTGAAACTCTCTCTCTATCTATTATCTTTTCTCTTTTTTCTCTCTCTAACCCTTGTCTTGGCTTGTATCCCTATTTTATGGAAAATAACAAGTTATATTCCATACACAAACACTTAAATTAAATATAAATAGGTTTTTGAGCACCCTTTTCCATGCCATTACTTCACACAAAAACTTGAGTTAGGTTCATGTTGACCAAATTTGACTTTTAGGTCAAATTAGGACACCCCTAGTAAAAAAATTGATTTTTTCAGCCTATAAGGGGGTATAATTCATTTTCATGAGGTTTTTTATAGGTCATGAGATGTCAATTAATGTTTTACTATCTTTGTTTAATTAGTTTCTAGGTCCATTTATCATTTTTGGGTCAATTCAGGGGTCAAAATAGTGTATTTAATGTTTTGTATGGGTTTATTGTTAAATTTAAAAGTGTAAATGGGTAATTTAGTTCCCCATGTGTCCAAAACTATCTTAATTAATTGAAAAAACTCAAATTTTTAGGTTCATCATAAGAAAAGTTATTTTTCCTAAAGAAAAGGAAGAAAATGAGACATATACAATTTTTTGGGAAATTTTCCATATGGGGGAAGATCATGGAATGTATATACTTATTCCCAAAACTCATCTCTATTATTTTTTTGAGATTAAAGTTCCATTTACAAACCAAAACCATTCATCTCAATTCTTGCTCTTCATGGCAGACTGAAGTGACTTGTAGTTTTTTGATCGGTACAGTCAACATAAGGGTTTTCAATAAAAATTATTTTTGTTACATATTATACAATAATATACCTTAAAATAAATATAATATTTTTTATAAATAGTCAATTATTATTTAGGAACCATTCATTTGAATTTGACTTTTAAAAACTACCTGCTCATTTGTGCACCCTTCAAGTTTTGGTCTTGTTTGGAAAAGTTCATACAATATAGCTACTAATATTGCTTCTAGATAATTTTGAATTCCTTTTCCAATTATACACACACTTGGTTTCATTTTTCATGAGGATTTGATATGCTTATCATCTCACTTGACAAAAGAAAACCACCATGAGTAGTTTTAGTCAATTTTCCACTTGCAGTAGCTTGAATTCCATACAGAGGTTACATATGGATGGGAAATTATTTTTATCACATTTAAATATAATATAGGAAAACTAATTACATGATTTGGTCTCATTTATCCATGATTTGACCAAAAACATATGTATTGATCATACCAAACAGTCATATTTGATGCCCCACCAGCTCTGCTCCATATGTCTGCAAGTGTTTTTCATATTGGAAGAGGATGAATTGTACCTATTTTCAAGTGTGTCTTGATGAAGATCATTAATATTGAGGTTTATAAGTGCATTTGAAGTGTTTTTTTGGTTTTCCACAAACATGTTTTTCTCTAACCTCATACCCCTACCTATATAACAATTGATATACACCTATAGTAGACATTGCTGACATCATGCTAAGGTGTGAGAGAGTTTACATGTATTAAAACCTCTTGATATGGATAAATATGCATTGAAATTCTTGGTGGAAAACTTTAATGTCACTTTCATATAAGTTTTCATCTTTCTCACACCTTTTCCACTATTTATGCACTAAAAAGTCCACCTACATGGGGTATAATAAGGAGTTAAAGAAGGCTATTGATATATTTGATAGGTATTGAGACACAAATTTAAAAAATAATAGGAAAAAATGTATATTAACATGAAAACTTAAGGTTTTTAATTGTTGGTAAGGTGAGAAACACCCTTTAAAGGTAAAGACTGAGTTTTAGGGCTCTAATCCCTAAAGTGACAAAACAAAGGCCCTAAAGGTTTTGGAGATATCATATAATATGGTTTCAAAGACCTTTGATGAATCCTAATTAATTCTATTTGTATCCCATATCATATACTATGTCCATGACAAGTATGAAGGGTATAAAATGAGAGATAGTATGTTGATGGCGGCCTCAAACATGCCCTAAAAGACACTAAAAACATGTAATAATATCTACATGCCTAAGAGGAAGAAGAGACTTTTCATCAAGGTGGGAAAGTGGACTTCATTCCCATGGTTGGAAGGTTAAAATTATTTAAGGTGACATTTTATTACCTAAATATCATCCACTCAAGATGACAAGTGATTTCATTTACCCCTGCAAATACCTACAGTCCATACAAGGCATGATATACACCTACAGTAGGGTCAAACAACAGCCAATCAAGGGTAAGGACTATGGAGATGTGTCATTCTTATGAAATTGAGAATAATGTGATATTTATGGAACATGAGGTTAAAAATATTAAATTATTATATGGATTTTGATCCTATATACATTTTTATATTCTCTTGATTTGACAATGAGAACCTACAACCAACTGTGGGCAAACGGTAGGTTAAGCATAGTACATAGGTAATGGTATAGAGAGATGTTTCATGGGAAAAGGTATTAAATGGTGTTAATAAAAATATTTTTGTTCAATTTTATGATAATAAATGACATGATTCAATACATGACCCTAACATACACTTACAAGCCCCTTCCAAAAGGGCTAACACAATCAGTATTCAATAGATAGTCTTGAGAATCCAAGGATGGGAGAGAGTTTGTAATAAGGTATAATAGTTAATGGATCTTAAAAACATAAAATATTATTTTAACACCTTTAATATACTCCAAATAATCAAACCAACCAAAATAACAACCCTAACCATGCATCATACAGTCTACTCAGAAAATCATGCATGCAGTCCTTGCCTGGGAGGTTCAATATTGGAATTTAGAGCATTTGAGAGGTCATATGACCTATAAAAAGGTTTAATTTTGGTAGGTAAGATATATAAAAATTTTATTACCTAATTCAATACCTTTATTTGATAAATAAATAGGGAAAGTACCCCCTGTTTTGTCTTAAATAGGGGGTACTTCCTTTTGTGCATAAGAAAATAATTTTAAGGAAAGGAGGTAATAGAATGAACCAGAAGATGTTATATGATTGATATAATGTATTTTAAGTTTTAATATACATAAAAAAATTTGTAAAACACCTCAAAATATTATTTAGCCTAATAGGATAGTCTGACATACCAAGGTTGTAGACAAGCCTATTAGGCAAGGTGTTAGCCTAAGGCCCAAATAGGAAAGCATTGCCATTCACAATTTTAATTAAGATTTATAGGATATTTTAAAATTTATATTATGTTATCATATATTTATATTTTTTATCAAGTAGCAATGGAAAGCATCATAGGCCATTTTGGGCTCTAAAGAATAGTCAAGCCCATTGGGCAAGGTTCACACTCAGGGTCAAATGATAAGTCACTTACACTCTAGCATAATATGGTCACTATAACCTATTATAACATTATTTTATTAATATATTATAGATTATCAAGCTATATGTATGCAACTAGAACATCAATAAAGTCATTTTGAGCCTTGGGTTGTAGGTAGACTTGTGTGACAAGATTTAAGCCTAAGGCAAATGGTAGGTCAATTGCATCTATAACATAATATGATCACTAAAATGGATGAGAACATGTTTATAGGGATAAAATATATGTGTATAATCTTTGTTTAGGATAGATAAAACTAGGGAAATCCATTTTTGGATTTTGAGACATCTCAAACCTATGCAAATTGGAAGAACAAACTCGATATGCCATTTTTTGAAGCTCATATATTTCATGAGGATCTACATGAGATCGAGAGAATTTAGGTAATGTTATCAGGGGTCTTGAAGACCAAATAAGTGAATTTTTTTGGTAGGTTTGATGTCATTTTTTTATGAAACAAGCTTAAGAGTCAAAACAAGTTAAAACCCTCCTAAACCCTCATCTAGAACCCATTGGAAAAAATGAGATTAGAAGGATATTTAAATGGAATATTTTTACTATATTAGCTATTGGATGTTGGTTAAGACTACATCAGGATACCTCATATGCCATCTATTTGTATGGAATTATATGGATAGAGATAGAAATAGAATTTTTCTCACTATTTTATGTGTTTTTTAGATTATAGGAAGTTTCAAGAGATTAAAATCACATGTATTGAAATATTGAGACTTAATATAACCATGAATGTAATTATAATTCCTTTAAAATTTTCCTAACTGTCTCAAATAGGTCATCCAACTTAGCTAGTCAAATTTGGCATATTGGGCAAGCTAGAGAGAAGGCAGGAAATCTTCAAGTAAAGTCATTTTAAGGTGCCACTTTCGATTACAAGGACATTTATGGTCTTGAAACATTTAAAATAATTCATTTTATGTAATTTAATGAACAACTAAAGCCAAATTTGAAGATAAGTGTGTAGGGTGCATGAGAGGAAGGTTTCCTAGAGTGCAGGTGATGATGGCTCTCTTCAAGGTGATTCTAAAAGACCAAGTTTATAAAAAATGCATATATATTTATTTATAAGAGCCTTCTCTTCCATTATAATCATTTTAACTACTCTTTATTAGTTATAAGTCACTCAAACAAGCCTAATCATGAATGTGGTTTTATGTGCAAGAAAAGAAGTTTTATGCCACTTTGCAAGAGTTTAATGATTTGAGATGACATTTATAGCTCCAAATATTGCATGGATCAGCCCATATCCTCTTTTGATACATGTATAACTAATATTATCATCTTTACAAGTGTCCTTATGACCCTTAGACTTCTCTCTTTCTATCTCTTACAAACTCTATAAGAGTTAGCCATTTTGGCATTGATGGGATGATCCACCTGAGTATGGCGAAGCCCTACTCATTTTTATACCTTTTGATCAATAAAATTAGTAATTTTTACCTCTTCATGACTTTTCATAATTTTGTTCCACTTGAATGATGAATCTTGTTTGGTGAAGACTATGGATTCCTAGCATGTGGTCTCATTCTTTCACCTAGGGTATGTGAAGTGTTTTAGGAGATTTTAAATGTTGAGTGAGTTATTATTTTTATTAGTGCCACTCAATGCCTCCTTTCTAGTCCTCCTAGCCTTGTGTATTCATCCATGACCTCACAATGTAACATTGATGTGAGAAGATTAAGATTGAAGGAGTGTACATTTTAGTTTATTTCTTAGTCTCAAGTGTACATTGAAATCAGTTATAAGCCATAAAAATTATTTGATGTATCACCCCCTTCTTTGAGATTTTCTTTCAGTTATCTCTCTACCTTTTCACCCCCCAAGTTTAGTTGTAGGTTCAATCCTAAGTGGTACATCAAGGGAGCTATCCTTATCTAGAGACTTACCTCATTATTTAGACTTCCCACAAGCCTAAAAGTAATTAAAATTTTCCACTTGGATAATGAGAGCTTTTCATCTCCTCAAAGGGTGCAAATCCAAGTGATAATAGTTCCTTTGTAAAATTTTCTACCTTTAAGCTTACCTAACACTTCAATTATCCCTCCAAATGCACAAAAATCAAATTTTTGACCATTTTGGAAACTCTTTGACCAAACTGACACTTTATTTGACCACACTTTTGGCCAATACTATTTTTAAATCAATTTTGGACCTTAACTCTTTACCAAAATCAAATTTCCTACTTTAGTTTCTTTCTCACTAGGTATTTTAGCCTAATAGACTACTTACATGGGGTACAAGTGGGAAAAGACTTTGATAATTCAGTATACCATAAGACACTCCAAATTATATTTTTTTAGGAATTTTGGAGGGCTTAATATCTCCCAATGGTGAAAACCCTAAAAGTCAAGGTTTTAGGTAACTATGCAGGTTGAGACAAAATATTATTGTATATAATGATCACCTAGTAGTTTAAAGACTATCCAATGATTGTAATAGGTTTTTATTATTTTATTACAAATTTTTAATTCAATGGTCAAGTCCCTTTAACTCCCATATCATGCACAAACAAGAAAAAATTAGTCATTCAACGTTGTATACTGTATGTTAACAACATGGGTATGCAGGGTCTCTAGGTTTTCAAACATCAAAGGAATGGGTTACAAGTGGGAAAAGAATTTGATAATTTAGTATACCATAAGAAACTCCAAATTATAATTTTTTAAGAATTTTGGAGGGTTTAATATCTCCCAATGGTGAAAACCTTAAAAGTCAAGGTTTTGGGTAACTATGCAGGTTGAGACAAAATATAATTGTATATAATGATCAATCAGTAGTTTAAGGACTATCCAATGATTGTAATAGGTTTTTATTATTTTCTTAAAAAAATTTAATTCGATGGTCAAGTCCCTTTAACTCCCATATCATGCACAAACAAGAAAAACTTAGTCATTCAACGTTGTATACTATATGTTAGCAACATGGGTATGCAGGGTCTCTAGGTTTTCAAACATCAAAGGACTATATAAATAACATTAGATTTTTCACCACCTTATATAACCATTATAAGTCTCTTTCAATAATTTTTTAATCAAACAAGATGTAATACAAAATATCTCAATCTACAAAATTTTGAGTTTGTGGACTGTATGCTTTCAATGAGCAAAAATTATGACTAAAATGGATCATAACCAAATTACATCAACTGTATATGGAAATAATATTTTTCCAATTTTTAATAAATGTTTTAAACTTATAATTATCCACATAACTCAAGTGAGGAAAGGATCAAATTCTCATATTATTCCTTAAACAAAACTATGTGAATGTATTCCCTGTTGACAGACTTGTATATCTCCTCAAAAGTGACTTATTCTAACTCAATTTGTGTTCCCCATCTAAAATTAGAGAATATAAATTGAAAATAAATAATATAAATAAACATACAATAAAAATTATTACCACTTGGACTATCCAATCACTTCTTGTGCTTTGTTCAACCATGCAAACTCAATTACACTTAGAAATCTTATATCTCAGACATTATTTGTTCAACTAGTTTATTTCCATCTCCACTCACCATCTACCTCAAATTAAATGTGTGATTACAAAACCAAAATTGACACCAAAATAACTCCTATAAAGGTGAATAATTAATTCTTGGTTCTTTCCCTCTGAGTGGTCTCTTTGGTTGCATTACATTATTATTGATTTTACACAATATGACCTATATGAAAACATGATATTAGACTTATGAACTTTTATAAACCTTATTTAGTGTCTAAACCCCTTAGAAATATTTTTATGACACCTTAAAACCATTAAAAACATATAATAATCCTTAAAAAGGCTTAGTAAGATTCAAATATTCAAAAAGGGGTTTTTGGTGAGAAAATCCAAAATTCAAATTCTATCTTAGAACTACCTAGACTCAATCTTATGACTACTTAAGATTTATAACACCTATGAGACACTTAATAGACTAATTAATTAGAGAAAAATGAGTCAACATTGGGGTCCTTATAGGATGCCCCTTCATTACTCAATCTCATAATCTTCAATGATAATGTGAAAATATCTCAAATGTTGATCACTAGTCATTGCATTATTCCCCTAAAACTTAGGAAGGTGGTTCCTTACTTCAATTAGGACTTCATTAGGATAACCTTTCATTTCATCAAAATTAATTATTCTAAATTTATAAATATTTCATATAGGATGCTCATTCTCATCTTGATCTCTATGTCTCATGATTGGTTCAATGGTGGGTTTAAGATCAAATGATAAAGTGTTGTGAGTGGGTGAGTGAGGTGGACTTAGTGGATCAAACCTACGTGGAGATTTAGTTAGTTGAGAAGGTTTTGGTGTTAATTTGTGGAGCTAAAAGCTTCACTGATGAAAATTTGGAGGTTGCTTAGTGTCAAAGTAACTGACATCGATCAGGCCAACCGACATCAGTCATATTCAGTTACATAGCAACCGACATCGGTTAGGGGTTAGCCAACATCGATTAGACAAGAACCAACGTTGATCATTTCCAGATAGACAGAAACTGACATTGGTCATCTGTGCATTCTATAACTAGTCTAAATTTAGATGGACAATTAGCTTGCATGTAAAGACTAATTTTACTCTTGAGTCTATGTTTCTAATTATTGTTTGGTTTGGGATCTATTTAAGAGACCCATGGGGCTGTATTGTAATCAAGGACTAAAGGATTAGATCCTTCACTTGAAGGCAAGAAAAACAATTTGGTTGGTTGTCTCAAGGGGTATAAGATCAGTTGATCTATAGGTAGCAAGATCAGGGAGATCTACATGGTAAGTAAGATCAGTTAGATCTGCAAGTGTGCAAGATCAAGGAGATCTACTTGGTGGATTGGAAGTAGGCAACAACAACCATTGGGTTGATTGTCACTGACTGGTGGAGGGAACAACTCAGTGTTGAGTTGATTGTAATTAATTGAGAGAGAGAACTCTTGAGGGAGAATTACTGTACACCCAAGAGGTGTGGGAAGAGTGAGATTTCTTCATTGTATTTCCTTCTAGAAGAGTGTTAATACAGATTGTATTATTTCTCGTATCTCCTATTCTTTGTTGTCTCTGAATTCTAGTTACATATTACTTCTAGTTTAATTTTGTGTTTAGTTGCTTATACAAAGGTAACCAATTGTATTCTTAAGGAGTAGGATCCTAACAGCTAGTATCAGAGCTTGGTTCACTAACACCTTGGTTTCAGAGTGTGTTAAGTTTTTGTTGATTACAGGTCACTCACAGGGGTTTCTGTTTGAGTGGGAGTAAAGCAATGGCAGAAGAAAGTATGCTAAGAATGGAGAAATTCAATGGCAAGAGTTATCAATTATGGAGGATGCAGATAGAAGATTATCTGTATCAAAAAGATCTGTACTTACCATTGGGTGGGGTTTCAAGGAAGCCCACATATGTGCAAGATGAAGAATGGAAGGTTCTTGATAGAAAGGCTCTTGGCACTATAAGGCTGAGCCTGGCATTGTCTATAATTTCCAACTCATCACAGGCAAAGACAATGATAGAGTTAATGGAATCTTTGGCAAATTTATATGAAAAACCCTCAGCTTCAAATAAAGTATTTCTTATGAAGCAATTATTTAATTTGTAAATGTAGGAAGGTGGATCGGTATATAGTCATCTTAGTGATTTCCATGGTTTGGTAAACCAGTTAAATTCAGTCAAAATAGTTTTTGATGATGAAATTAAAGATCTCTTAATCTTATGCTCTTTACCTAAAAGTTGGGATAGCTTGGTAATGGTAGTAAGTAA
This sequence comes from Torreya grandis, assembly GCA_037957365.1. Taxonomy (NCBI): domain Eukaryota; kingdom Viridiplantae; phylum Streptophyta; class Pinopsida; order Cupressales; family Taxaceae; genus Torreya; species Torreya grandis. Next base: position 378,421 of record JARHVA010001138.1, read on the forward strand.
TACTGCATCTTCTTCAAATATCTTGAAAGATGATGATATTGTTAGTGTAATCTTGAATGAAGAAATTCATAGGAAAAGCACAGGGGAAACATTAGGGAATGCTTTAAGTCTTGAAAGCAGGGAAAAGCAAAGAGAGAAGAGCAAGTAAGGGAAATCAAGGTTAAAGATAGGCAGTAGATCCAAATCCAGAAATGGAGGTATAACCTGCTGGAATTGTGGAAAGAAAGGGCATGCAAAGAAAGATTGTTGGTTGGTAGAAGATTAGCATGAAGGAAATAAAGAAGCAAATGATGCAGGTATTGTTGCATGAGATGCTCTTATATGTTCATTGGATAAAGTAGAATCTTGGGTTTTAGATTCTGGTGCCTCTTTCCATGCAACCCCAAATAGAGAATTTTTCCATGATTATGTCCATGGAGACTTTGGAAAGATTTATTTAGGGGATGGTAAGCCTTGTCAAATTTTTGGCAAAGGGAAAGTGCAGCTGAAATTGCAGATTGGAAACATACGGGTGTTGAAGGATGTCATGCATGTTCCCATCCTGAAGAGTAGTCTAACTTTTGTAGGAAAGTTGGGTGATGAGGGTTGCATAGTAACTCTCACAGTGGAATCTTGGAAAGTTTCCAAGGGTGCACTTGTATTAGAAAGAGGTAAAATAGTAGGTACACTTTATCTATCTACTTGTGTTACTAATTATTCTCCTTCTATTTTATCTACTTTAGATGTAGATGCAAAGATGTGGCTCTGTAGGCTTGGTCACATGAGTGAGAAGGGAATGCATGTTCTTAAGTCAAAGGGTAAAATTTTAGATTTGAAAAGCATAGATCGAGATTTTTGTGAGCATTGTATGTTTAGGAAATAAGAGAAAGTGAGGTTTCTAAAAATTGGGTCAACAAAGAAGAAGCACAGGTTGGAGCTTGTTCATGTAGATGTGTGGGGATCGGCTCAGGGAGCTTCTATTAGAGGATCACAGTATTATGTTTCTGATTGCTACAATAAAGGATTTAGTTTATTACATAAAGAGGAAATCTAATGGTTTTGACACATTTAAGAACTAGAAAGCCTTGGTTTTCAAGGAGAAGGTGATGGACAGTGATCAGCTCAAGAGGCTGAATAATTTTGAGTAGGGAAATGTTAGTTTCGACAAGGTTATGATCCAAAATGAGCTCACAGGTAAAAATCACCACTCATAGGAAAACACAAAGACCGACGTCGGTCAAGAAAATGACATCAATGATCAGGCAAGAATCGATGTCAGTCTGATGGAGACCAAAGTTGGTGATGTCAGGCAGGTGGACACTGATGTCAGTCAGGGAACCGACATTGGCGATCAAGTGGAAACTGACATCGGTCAGGTAAGAACTGACATCGATCAAGTTAGTCACATGGAACTGACATTGGTCGGGTGTAGACTGAGATATGATCGAGATCGATCACTGTTAGAATGAAATTTGGGTGGACAGCAAGCTGTCAAGGAGTCCCAAATGCCCATGTGGAGGTCTAAAAGGGTAAGTAAGCCTCAAATTTGTTATTCCCCTTCTTTATACTACTTGTTACTCACTGATGGTTAAAAACTAGGAAATTTTGAAAAGGCAATGCAGGTAGAATCCAGGAAACAGTGGGAGCATGGCATGAATGAGGAAATCGATTCCTTGGGAGAGAACCAAATGTGGGATTTGGTAGAGTTGCCAACCAAAAATAAAGCACTGAAAGATGAATGGATTCATAGGTTAAAGAAAGGAGAGAATGGACAGGTGAGATAGAAGGCCAAGTTATATGGTCTTGAGCAAGCTGCAAGACAATGGTGTTTGAGGTTTGATAGGTTTATGACAAAGCATGGCTTTAGTCAATGTCAATGTGACCATTGTGTTTATTTTAACAGGTTGGATAATATTAGCTACATTATCTTGTTACTGTATGTGGATGATATGCTTGTTATAGGTTCATACATGCAGGGAATTACTGAGCTAAAGGTAAAATTAGTTCAGAGGTTTGCCAGGAAGGATTTAGGAGCAGCAATCCTTGGCATGAGTATTTCTAGAGATAGGGAAGATCACAGGTTGATTTTGTCTCAAGACAATTATGTGAATAAGGTAGTGGAAAGGTTTAATTTGCAGGATGCAAAACCAGTTATCACACCTATGGTTGGACAGTTCAAGTTGAGCTATGAACAGTGTCCTAAATCACATGATGAGGTTGCATACATGGTATGTACTAGACCTGATATTGCCCAAGAAGTGGGAGTTGTCAGCAAGTTTATGGCCAATCTAGGAAAGAAGCATTGGAAAGCAGTTTAGTGGATTCTCAGGTATCTGAGAGGGACCAACAGTAGGTATTTATGCTAAGTAGGGTCAAGCACTTCTCTACATGGGTATGTAGATTTGGATATGGTAGGTAACTTGGATGGCAGGAGAAGCACCACATGATATGTGTTCACTATTGGTGGAATGACGGTTAGCTGGATTTCAAAGTTACAAAAGGTTGTTGCGGTCATAGAGGCTAGCAAGGATAAGAACCCTACAGAAATTTTAACAAAGTTGGGAACAAAGGAGAATTTGAATCTTCATTCAACTTTTGTTGGTCTTCAATACTAAACTTGAAGATGAGATACAAGCCTGCAACAAATTAGAGGATGTGCAGGTACAGGTACAGGTGAAACTATTTATCTCCAAGTGGGAGATTGTTAAGTTGTGGAGCTAAAAGCTTGACTGATGCAAATGTGGAGGTTGCTGAGTGTCAAAGTAACTGATGTCGATCAAGCCAACTAACGTCGGTCATATTCAGTTACATAGCAACTGTTAAGACCTAGGCTCACAAAGCTCTGACACCAATTGTCAGGATTAAGAGCACACTTGATTACCTTTGTATAAGAAACTAAACATGGAATTTAACCAAAAGTAATAAGTAACTAGAAATCAGAAATAACACAGAATATGAGAGACAATACACACTTGTATTACTACTCTTCCAGAAGGAAATACAATGAAGAAATTACACTCTTCCCACACCACTTGGGCATACCAGTAATCTTCCCTCAAGATTTTTCTCTCTCAATTACAAAAAAATCAACTCAAACACAAAGTTGTTGTTTCAACTAGTCAGTAACAATACTGTTAGTACCATCGAGTACACACACATACTCCAAGTAGATCTCACCTGATCTTCCACACCTATAGATCAACCTAGTTTTGCACACCTACAAACCTAGATCTTACTTACCATGTAGATCTCACTTGATCTTGCTATACCATAGATAAACCTGGCCTTGCACACCTACTGAGCTAGATCTTACACACCCAGAAGAACCCTTGTCCTTGCCTCACCAAGTCCTTATGATTCTCCCTTGGATAGAACCCTTTTGATTTTACCAATTACAATATAGCCCATGGGTCTCTTAAATAGATCCCATACAAATAATAATTAGACTTCATAATTACAATAATTAGAAATGTAGACTCAAGACTAAAATTAGTCTTTTACATGCAAACAAACTATCTGACTAAAACAAGACCAGTTCTAGAGATGCATGCAAATGCATGCACACATAGGCTACCAATGTTGGTGCCTATCTGACCGATGTCAGCCGACCCATAACCGATGTCAGTTACTATGAACACTGAAGATGACTGACGTCGGTTGCACTACCAACGTCAGTTTCTATGTAACTCAGCAACCTCCTCCATGTTTGCATTAGTGAAGCTTTTAGCTCCACAACCTAACAATCTCCCACTTGGAGATAAATAGCTGCACCTGTACCTATACCTATACATCATCTAATTTTGTTTCCTAGCTTATATCCCTCTTCAAGTTCAATCTTGAAGACCAACCACCACACATCTAATGGTGCTTTGCTTGTCATCCAAGTCCCCTGCCATATCTGATTCTACATACCCATGTAGAGAAGTGCTTGACCCTGCATCACATGTATACCTACTGTTGGTCCCTCTCAGATACCTGAGAATCCACTGAACTGCTCTCTAGTGCTTCTTTCCCTGATTGGCCACAAACTTGCTGACAACTCCCACTACTGGGGCAATATCAAGTCTAGTACACATGTACTTAACCTCATCATGTGAATTAAGACACTTTTCTATGAACTGTCCATCCATAGGTGTGCTAATTAGTTCTGCATCCTACATATTAAACCTCACCACTACCTTATTCACACAATCATCCTGAGACAACATCAACTTGTGATCTTCCCTGTCTCTAGGAATACTCATGCCAAATAATTTCACTGCTTCCAAATTCTTCATGACACACCTCTGAACTAACTTTACCTTTAGCACAAAAACTCCTTGCATGTGTGACCCTGCAACAAGCACAACATATAGTAACAGGATAATGTAGCTAATATTATCCAACTTGGTAAAGGAAACACAATGGTTACATTGACATTGACTAAAGCCATGCTTTGTCATACACCTGTCAAACCTCCATTATCCTATAGCTTGCTCAAGACTATATAACCTGGCCTTCTATCTCACGTGTCCATTCTCTCTCTTCTTTAACCAAAGAATCCATTCATCTTTCAGTGCTTTCTTTCCAGCTGTAAACTCTACCAAATCTCCTATTTGGTTCTCTCCCAAGGAATTCATACCATGCTCCCACTGTTTCTTGGATTCTACCTGCTCTACTTTAAAAATTCTTGGTTCTTGACCATCAATGAGCAACAAGTAGTATAAAGAAGGGGAATAATGAATTTGAGGCTTACTTACCCTTTCATTCCTCCTCATGGGAATTTGAGACTCTTTGACAGCTTACTGTCCACCCAAAATTCATTTTTTGGTCGACCCTAGTCTGCACCTGAGCGATGTCAAATCCACCTGATCACTGATGCTAGTTCCCTAACTGACATCAGTGTCCACCTGGTTGCCGACATCAATTTTGTGATCGATATCAGTCTCCACCTGCCCGACACCACTAACTCTAGTTTGCACATGACTGACATTAGTACCTGCCTGTTTGACGTTGATTCCACCTGATCAATGTCAGTAACTATGTTTTCTTGTGAGTGATGACTTTTTACTCGTGAGCTCACCTTGGATCAAAACCCTATCCAAACTGCCCTGCTCAGAGTTATTTAGCCCCTGTGACTGATCTCTTACCATCATCTCCTCCATGAAAACCAAGGCTTTCCAGTTCTTAAGTTTGTCAAAGACATCTGACTTCCTCTTAAGAACATGCATTCCCTTCTCACTCATGTGACCAAGCCTAAAGAGCCACATCTTTGCAATAGAAGGAGAATTAGTAATACAAGTAGATAGATAAAGAGTACCTACTTTCTTACCACATGCTAATTCAAGTGCATCCACTGTGAGAGTTACTGTGCATCCCTCATCACCCAACTTTTCTGTATAAATTAGACTCCTCTTCAGGACTGGGACCTGCATGACCTTCTCTAACACCCATGTGTTTCCCTTCTGCAATTTCAGCCGCACTTCCCCTTTGCCAACAATTTGACAAGGTTCACCAACCCTCAAATAAATATTTCCAAAGTCTCCTTGGACATCATCATGGAAAAATACTCTATTTGGGGCTGCATGGAAAGAGGCAATAGAATCTATAATCCAAGATTCTAATTTATCCAAGGAACATTCAAGAGCATTATGTGCAACAATACCTGCAACATCTGCTTCTTCATTTCCTTCATGTTGATCTTCTACCAACCAACAATCTTTCTTTACCTGCTCTTTCTTTCCATAATTTAGTAATTGATCATTCATGCTTTTGAATTCCTCCATTCTTAGCTTACTTTCTTCTACCATTACTTTACTCCCACTCAATCAGAAACCCCTGAGAGTGACCTGTAATCAAACAAACACTAACCTGCTCCACCGCTTGTTAGTTGAACCTCACTCTGAGAACCTTCACCCTAGCTCTGATACACCATCACCCTGGCTCTGATACCACTGTTAGGACCTAGGCTCACAAAGCTCTAACACCAATTATTAGGATTAAGAGCACACTTGATTACCTTTGTATAAGAAACTAAACATAGAATTTAAGCAGAAGTAATAAGTAACTAGAAATCAAAAACAACACAAAATATGAGAAACAATACACACTTGTATTAATACTCTTCTAGAATGAAATAAAATGAAGAAATTACACTCTTCCCACACCTCTTGGGCATACCAGTAATCTTCCCTCAAGAGTGCTCTCTCTCAATTACAAATAAATCAACTCAAACACAGAGTTGTTGTTTCAACCAGTCAGTAACAATACTACCAGTACCATTGAGTACACACACATACTCCAAGTCTGATTACACCACGTACTCCAAGTAGATCTCACCTAATCTTGCACACCTACAGATCAACTTGGTTTTACACACTTGCAAACCTAGATCTTACTTACCATGTAGATCTCACTTGATCTTTCTATACCGCAGATCAACCTGGCCTTGCACACTTGCTGACCTAGATCTTACACACCCAAAAGAACCCTTGTCCTTGCCTCACCAAGTCCTTATGATTCTCCCTTGGATAGAACCCTTCTGATTCTACCAATTACAATATAGCCCATGGGTCTCTTAAATAAATCCCATACAAACAATAATTAGACTTCCTAATTACAATAATTAGAAATGCAAATTGAAGACTAAAATTAGTCTTTTACATGCAAACAAACTGTCTGTCTAAAATAAGACCAGTTCTGGAGATGCATGCACACATAGGCTGCCGACTTTGGTGCTTGTTTGACTGACGTCGGCCGACCCATAACCGACATCGGTTGCGCTACCGATATCAATTTTTCTGTAACTCAACAACCTCCTCCATATTTGCATCAGTGAAGCTTTTAGCTACACAACCTAATAGCAACCAGCATCGGTTAGGGTTCAGTTGGCATTAGTCAAATAGGAACCGACATCAATCATCTCCAGATAGATAGAGACCGATGTCAGTCATCTGTGTGTTCCAGAACTAGTCTAAATTTAGACAGATAGTGAGTTTGCATGTAAAGACTAATTTTAGTCTTGAGTCTGCATTTCTAATTATTTTTTGGTTTGGGATCTATTTAAGAGACCCACGGGGCTGTATTGTAATCAAGGACTAAAGGATTAGATCCTTCACTTGAAGGCAAGAACAACAATTGGGTTGGTTGTCTCAAGGGGTGTAAGATCAGTTGATCTGTAGGTAGCAAGATTAGGGAGATCTACATGGTAAGTAAGATCAATTAGATATGCAAGTGTGTAAGATCAAGGAGATCTACTTGGTGGATTGGAAGTAGGCAACAACAACCATTGGGTTGATTGTCACTGAATGGTGGAGGGAACAACTCAGTGTTGAGTTGATTGTAATTGATTGAGAGAGAGAACTCTTGAGGGAGAATTACTATATGCCTAAGAGGTGTGGGAAGAGTGAGATCTCTTCATTGTATTTCCTTCTGAAAGAGTGTTAATATAGATTGTATTGTTTCTTGTATCTCCTATTCTTTGTTGTCTCTAAATTCTAGTTACATATTAGTTCTTGTTTAATTCCATGTTTAGTTACTTATACAAAGGTAATCAAGTGTACTCTTAAGGAGTAGGATCCTAATAGTTGGGTAATAAATTGGACTATAAGGTTTTGAATAATTAGGATAACTATGATAATATTTAATTATAAGAAGTTTAACAAATAAATTTTTAGATGTACTAGAATCTTGACCATCCAAACACTCTTTTGTAACTAAACTTTGTCCTTCAATTGGCCTCCAAAATCTTCTCCTTATTTTTTGAAACTTAAGGGTAATAAAATATATTTTGATGAGTCAACTTTAAAGGTTGATGTCAATCCTTCCATCTTTGCAATCAAAAGAACACTCACAACTAAAAGTGTTTAAAAATGAGCACTGATCCTCCTTGAAACTAAAAGATATGTTGGAGTCACCACTAGAATAAAATTTGTAGACTATAATAGTTTACAAATTATTGTGATACATAATGAAAATATAATTTTTTCAAGTCAGTGATGAGATATTCTAACAAAGACATTGAAAAATCTAGATTTATGTTCAAAGGGAGAAATCACCTTAAAATAGGCACAAGTTATTTTCCTTTAAAAGAAATCAACATATGTCAATTTATCAAATATTTCAAGTCCCCAGTAATGGTGCTAATATAATCTTATAGTGTTGACAACCAAGATCACAAATTAATAAAATATAGGTATATAACTTGATAATACTTAACAAATAATGGCTCTCTATAAGAGTCCCTAATAACATGAGTGACAAAGATTATTCTCAGTAATAGTGCCAGTAGAGTGTTGGTTCTTAGTTGTACGCCTTTTGAACTTATCCTTGAACACTTGGGTAGTATGGAAAAAAATATTAAAAACTTGAATATATGTCATTATAGCTAGGGAAGGGTTTAGCAATAGGATGGACTAAATGTGTAAAATGAGTGGAAGACTCCAATAGAGGGTATGGTTAGATCCCTACTGCTTCTGGGTCTACCTAAACCAAGGTGAGAGGACCTATAGGGTAGCTTGCATGCATAGATAGATACTAAATTTTAATCTCCATGGGGATTATTCACACACAAACAAACATAAATCTAACTAGGGCATAACCAAGTTTGTTCACTCCACTCGGGAAGGGTTATCACATGAAATGAACAAATGCTCTAGGCCAGACACAAGCTACTGAAGACAGATGTGAATATGATTGCAAACTTCATTTTAAATAAATTTAAAACAACCCAAGGCCAAATGGGAGATTTCAGTGTTGGGATTTAAAGCATAAAACTTTGATACATTTTATATATGCAATATTTATTCATCTACAGGAAAATAACACTTAAAATATACAACAAGGTGTATTGTTTCTAGGGTAGAACAAGGTAGGACAAGTTAAGTAGATATAACATAGTGGTGTGGTGGTTTTCAAATAGCAATAAATCCTTCAATAGGCATGACATCATTAATTACAAGGAATGTAGAAGACTAAAATACAATCTAACAAGCAGGAATGATTTGCATCCATTGGTGCCAATACAATGCAAATATTCAAATGATTCTTGAAACCCTAAAGCATACACTACAAGTAGATATTCAAGTGATTTATTCTATCAAATCCATAAACCTAAGGTGTCCTTAAGAGGCTATCGATAAAACATTTCCAAATCACAATGTAGAAAGGGGTTTATAACCTATATCTATACCCAAAATGAAAACTATTAATAAGCATTAAACTAGATATCCAATCAATAGAGCATGTAAAATGTATTATTGCATTTCATTATCATGAAAGAGTAAAAATCATAGCTATTTACCATTACATTGAAAGTAAATATTACATACATTAATGTTTTAGAATTCTACCATGAGGGGGAAATCATGGTGAGTTTCCTCTTGAATAGGGGACATATACCATGCTCTCAGAGCTTGCTAATGGCTATACAACTGCAACCACCATAGCAAGAAAGACAAGAGACATACAAAAAGGATCCTAAAATTTGAAATATCCTAAGACCTAGAAATTTTAACACAACTAACATACTTTGAAAAGAGGAAAATCCTAAAAATTACAAATTTTTCACCAAACCCTAAAATCAGAAAATTTTCACCCCATTTGCAATTTTCAATGTTACAAATATACAATCAGCTCTAAAATTTTTGCCAAGATGCTCCAATTGGAAGATGTTTTTTGTCATGCCTAGAAGCTCCTACAATTATAAGGGAATCATTGAATCAACTACCTATCCATGTAATGATGAAGTTTATTAAAAAACCCTTGCTCTCCTTGGATGGAAACCCATTATAGCTAGGTTTGAGGGAGAATATTCCTATGGGAATAAAACCAACTCATTGTTTTCAAGTGTAACAACTTGGCCATGACTTTGACCACTCATTTTCATAGTTGGAAACTTTTGGATAGTTGACCTTCCTCTTGTGCATGCCAAATAATGACCATTGACTTTTGATGATTGTATTAGAATACTCTAGCTATGTACGATCCATGGCCATTTGATAAATATGCTTGGAATTGCCCACTTTAACCTCACAAACCCTATATCATTCCTTCCATGGAGTTATTCGATACAAGAAAAACATTAGAAAAGCAACACTTAGTTCATTTTTAACTTTTTGATTTTTTTTTATCAATGCCAAACATTCATGTGCCCTTTTCTTTTCCTATTTTTCCTTTGACCTTTAAATCCCTATTGACTTTACCTTGCATATCCCTCTATCCTCTCACATGGATTTTAGAATGCTTATGTGGCCTTATTTTATTTTCCATGTCAACTTTGTTCATAGCATTGGCTTTTATTTCTGCTGAATTTTTTCCTTTAGTGCCATGTTGGTAATAGAACCTCCATGTGGGCTTATAATTTCCAGGCTTTCTTCTTCAAAAAGGGTAAAAATGCTTGGTGTAGATCTGGGTACCAACACATTGTATACTTGGTATGATCTTAAATTTTTAATACAAATATTAATGAATTACGATCTATATTTTAACATTAATAATTTATTTGATAGATTAATAAAGGTAATTGATTATCTAGTTATGAGTTATTCTATAACAATTTTATATTTTAATTGTTTCCTGATCAATCTTGTGATCATAGTTGTTGGAAACATAGATATTTCATAAATTACAAGTTGTTTTACTTTCACATTAAAATGTACTAAGTCAAGATCATTATCAATTTGATTTCCAACAGGACTCCTAGATTTGAACTCCTCTGGTATCCACCTTTCAAGACATCGAACAAGGTTTGTGATTACTCAGAGGTTATTGATGGTAGAAAAAGGTAGAAGGTTTTTTAGAAATAAGACTTGAATCATTGCCAAGGTCTTCTCATACAATACTTAAACTTAACTCTTTAAAACTCTCACATCAGCTTACTCATAAAAGAAGATATGATGATTTAGAAAGAAGATTCTAACAGGTTTTATTTAGTTAAATATAGATATCTTTCTCTTTGGGAACATGTAGAGCTTGAGAAGAATTGGAGTGATCTTTATATTAAAAAATATCATCCCAAAGATTAATTCCTTCTTCTATTTGGCTGCCTAGAATAAGATTCTAATGGTGGACAATTTAATGAGGAGGGGTATCCCTATCCCCAACCATTATGTGCTTTAAAAAAATGAGGTTGAATCCACTGAACATTTATTTCTCTCTTATCCTTTTTCTTCTTCCATTTTTTTATCTTTCTTCATCCTTTCTAAATTCTCATGGGTAACACCAAGAACCATCAAGGATCTGATCATCGAATGGAAGCCACCCTGGGATTCACCCCTTCTAAAACTCTAGTGGGACCTAGCCCTACCCCAAATTTTTTGGGGCATTTAGATTTTTAAAAAAATTGACTATTTTCAATAACTATAAACCTAACCTCTCCTCTACCTTCAAGGGAATCATGGCCTTTGCGAAAGAAAATTGGTTGTCTTTCACTTCTGCCTTTGATCAACCTAGTTCCCCATATTTCTCCCAAATTCTTAGTCAACTCAATCTTGTCATCCAGGTAAACCCCAAAAGTAGGCTATCGACATATCCAAGGTCAAGTGGTTTATTCCTCCTCCCACTTGATTTAAATTAAACATTAATGAGGATGTCAAAGGTAATTCAAGACCAACAAGAGTGGGAGGTGTCATCAGGGATTCTTATGAGAATCTCAGGGTTATCTATGTGGGTCCTCTTAGAATTCAAATGAATCACATCTCTAAATTGCAAGTATACTATGGGGTATTGATCTCACAGTAAATCTTAGCATGGAGTATCTCCAGATTGAGGGTGATTTAATTAATATTATAAATTGCTAAAAATCCCTGACTCAATCATCCTAGAATATTTTCAAGATTATCAATGATGCCAAAAGTCTGATGTCCCAATTCAAAATGGTGACAATAGCACATGTGTATAGAGAAGGGAATAAGAGCACTGATAAAATGGCCAATATAGGGGTTCATAAAAGCTCATTTACTAGCTGGTAAGATAATGATTTCCTTGTTGATGTCATTCTCTTTACCAATTTAGATAAAGGACACCACAATTTTTGAAATGATGGTCTTATCAATGAAGTTTCAAATCTAGATTAAGATATTATATGTCAATACGTGCAAGTAAATCATAAATCAGTCCTTTCTCAAGTCCTTGCATGCTCAGCTCAATTTGGCCTCCCTTAGCAATAATTTATTTGGCTCCATTTCCAACATACACTTCAGTTATAAGGGTTTAAATAGGGATGTTTGTAGAAGAAGCTCATAGAAGCACATTGTGGGTGGTGATCATGTTCAAGTCAAACCCATATCTTACAAGGACATCAAGGGGGAAGAATGTGTCTATCATAAGATGGTTAAAGGAGGTCTAGCAAACTTCATGGAGTAGTTGGTAGGACATGATACTAGGTTTTCAAAAAAAATCACCCAATGGTAGAAGGATAGGGAAGTTTGTATGCATGGGTTAATAATTTTGATAATCGAGGCACTAATTGGGGAGATAATGGGTATGGACTATTTAGGGCTCAAAACCTATAAGGATAAAAGAGGAAGGAGGAACTCATCAATATTTTATTCAAAAATAAGAAGAAGAAACTCAAGGTTATGCCCTAGAAAGGGTTTATGAGGACTGACCTCCCAAAAAAATGGCCTGATGTTTGCCTACAAATCATGTGTTACATCACATTGGAGGGTAAACACATGGTAATATTTTCTCACCACTTTCTCTTGCTTAATCACTTCAAGGGGCATACTATCAGTATTCCATTTTCCTTTTAAAATCCTTGGAAGCTATTGTTATGAATTTCAAGTGCAATTCCTCGATAGATATTATCCACCAAGGGTTGATATTATTACTGGTTAAGAAGGGGTAACCATTATGGTCAAAAATTGTCATGGAGGTGATTAACATCCCTAGTGAATAGGAAGAATTTGATAGGGAAGATTATTTCTTCATGGAGTCTAAGTTTGATAAAGACAAGAAGGAACAGAGTGAAGGAGATAGAGTTGAGTTATCACACAAGGATTCCAAAGTGAGAGGTAAGGATAGGTGGATTCTTATATATGTGTCTCCCATTACTAGTAGAGGATGAAGGGTTATATATCCCAAGAACAAAGAATAAACTTAACAATCCCTTGATAATAGTTTCACCAAAATTTTGATCCAAAATTTACTTTACAATGAAATTGTGGATGAAATCGACAAACTTAAAGAAATTATAGCTCACAGGACAGAAAATGAAGTTTGGAAATGAACATGCAGGCTTCGATGTGGTTACCCCCTAAGGAAATAACACCTCTTCGAAGGAGTCCAAAAATGAGAAGGAAGAACCTAAGCTTACCAATCAAAGCACAAGAGGTAGGGCAAGGAAAAAGATCATTCTATTGGAAAACATACCAGAGGGAAAATGAGCAACAAAGAGGAAAGTCTTGAGGTCAAAAAATTAGTCATCTATTTTGAATATGATTAGTTGGCACATTTTTTTTCTCTTTTGTCTATCTTAGTTTTTTGTTGAAACTTAAAGTCTTTTAGGTGATAGGGGGTTTATCCTGTCTGGATCATTTTTTGTTCCTTTTGGTTGTGCTATTATTCATGGTTATCTTCTAGATCCCCTTCATATGGGTATGGGCCCCTCTTGGCCTAGTTTTTAACCTATCTAATAAAGAAAATATCATTATCAAGTGTTGGAAACATCATTTCAGCCTATTTATATATTTTTGTATAATCATGGTCGAGGGTATAATAATAGGTTCATTTTATATTTAGAGAAGAATTTTGCATGAGTTTTATATAACTACACTTAAATTTATTTTTTAACTTGTGAAAGATTATTTTTGGCAAAGTACAAGTTGAGTTGAGACTAAGTTGTCTATAAAATGATATTTTATTTTGACCTTCCCTTGGCATGATACAACTAATTATAATAAAATTTTCAATTAGATGTTGATGCAAAAACAAGTTGGATAATTTAAGTTGCATCACTAAAATTGTCCAATATCGATTAGGGGCAAAATGAATAGATAGTGGTAGCATCATAATTATTTCATCTAATTATTGAAGTTATTTCATTTAAATTCTAAATTTTGAATTAATGTATTATTCATTAGATTTAGTAAATAATTGAATAAATGGAAATGATTTAAGTTTCAATAATGAAGTATCATTTTCTTAGTTAAATTTCTCTTCTTTTATAGAAAGTGAGAGTTTAGTAATGCATTGGAAACTATGTTTGATTTAATAATTCATAGATCCATTTAAAGGATAAAATTAATTATTAATTGAGTAAGTCTATATTAATTCCATCAAGGTCTGTAGCATCACCTGTTAAAGTTCATATCACCTATTGATGAAGTCTATAGCTAGGACTAATAAAGTTTGTAGCAACTAACAAAGTATGTATCTAGGATTGGTGAAGTCCATAGCTCTACCAAAATGTTGGATCCTCTACCATAATATTATTCTAAGTCCATCGGATCATACCAAGACTTTCTATCATTTATTTTATCCTGTTATATTACCTATATACACAAAACTGGAAAAAGCTTGTCTAGTATTATAAGTTAAATATGTTAAAGAATACAAAAGGTTTTTAGTATAAATGGTTTTTATGTTCTTAGAAGGACTAATTGTGGAAACTAAAGAAAAAAAAAAGGATTTCTAATCATATCAATTAATCTTAAATGATTTACTTTTATTAATGGTTTAAATTTAATCCTACACTATAATTGATTTATATAATAATGACCAAGTGACAAGTAGATAGTACTTTGGAGATTTAAACTCTAGATACTTACCTATATGATGGTCTAAGGTTACTATGAGAATGAGTTAAATATTATTTGTCAATGGTATGATGCTCACTTGTGTGAAGACATCGATCCTTTACAAAAACCTAATAACATAGTTAAATCACAGTGATAAATTAATTTTTGCAAAATGATAAGTTGGAGCATGAAGAATAAGGACCCCTAAAAATCATAAATCATGGTATACTGATTTAAATAGGGATAATACTATAAATGGCTCTTTACTTACCCAAAATTCATTAATTTTTTATTAAAATTTTATTATTTTTAAAGAATATAATTCACATTTTCTAATATGGTAGATGAACATCATTGATTGAGTCAAATAGAACAATGTTACTTATATATTACAAATCATGGCTTATAAAGGAATGTCATAATGCCTAAACTTAGGAATAATAAACAATTACTTGGTTGTTTAATGCATCCCTAACATTTAATTATCCTATGTGTCCTTAGTACGAATAAGAGGTAGATAATCTACTCTGACCTATACCCATACTTACGTAGATGTGTCTCTTAGATAGGATAAGAACACTTAAGTGGTCCTATTGGGAAGGTGTCTACCTCCATATAGTTTATATTTTATTGATATGGACCACATATTGATATGCCCTAAATTTCATGTAGATTTCCTAGGGTAATAATCTTCCTTGTAGAATCTTGTAGGGGTAATTACCCTAATTAATGGTTGCATGTACGTAAATCTAGTTATAGGAATTATGGTATGTCATGCAAAACCAAGTTACATGTAGTGAACCATGTTCATTATTTTTTTGTCTGCTCTGAATGAAGTGATGCTAAAAATGTTTTTGGGGTTGTCTCATAAATTTATTAATATAAAAACATTGTATTCAATTTATTGAATATGGGAGGTTAATTTGATTAAAGGAAATTTTTATTACATATATATATATATATATATATATATATATATATATATATATATATATATATATATATATATATATTTATTTATTTTTATTTTTTTCCCTATTAATAGGGTCTGTAATAACTTTAAACAAAATAGGAAAGATAGTTGGAAACCACCCCAAGATCTGAGGATAAAGCTAAACTTTGACAAAGCAACTAAAGGAAATCTAGGCTGGGTTAGGGTAGGTAGTGTCTTCAAAGATTCCAAAGGTAATTTTTTGCTTGGATATAATGAATCTTTAATCAAATGCCCTAATAATAATGTGGAATTCAAAGCTCTATGGAGAGGAAATTACACATCAATTCAAAAGAATTGGCTCAATCTTGACATTGAAGGTGATTCTTGAATAATTGTGGAAGTAATGAATAAATAAAATTTGAGCGATGAGGAAAATAGAAATATATGGGAGGAGTGATCCAACCTTCAATAAAACTTCATCCATTTCTATCTTCATCACATATTTCGTGAAGGCAACAAGGTGTCTGATCTTTTTGCTAATGAGTGGGTGAGACTAAATTCCAAAGACACTAAGTTGGAACTAGTGCAGTCTCTTATGTTGGGCTTAAAATATTTGTAGCTCGTTGAGTAAAAACATCATAATGTCAAAATAAATGTAGATAATAATTGAAGTGTGTATTTTGGTGTGTGGTTTTAATGAGGCATGGGTAATCGAGACTAGTGGCTAAGGACAATCATGAGTCAGATTGGCAATCTTTCCATGTGACATCTGGCATGTCCCATCTTCCTCTCTCTTCACCTCACCTTATTAAATTGGAAGTTCAAATTTGGCTCAACCAACAACACAAAAGGGAAAAGAGTGGTCTCAGAGATATGGACAACCCCATAGGCAAAGCAAGGGCAAATATGGGTTCTCTATTTTATAAGCTGTCTTCCTCTCTATTTTATAAACTTGTTAAAGCTCTCTAGATCTAGTTGTTCATTGTTGTGTCTCCCTATCTAATCAGGGTTTTTGGAAAATATTATAAATAGACGGGCTCACCCACTTTTTTGACTTATTTAAAAAATAATAATAAAATTAACAATATATAAGGTATTTTTTCTCATAGGTTAAATTGAATAGTTTGTTTTAAATGTTTTTATATTGATTTTGAAATATTTTTTTTATATCAAAAATTTTGATTCCATTTGTTGAGTTTGAGGGATCATTTTAATTTCAAAGGAAAATTTTATTATATATTTTATTCTTTTAAAATTTTGAAAGATTATTTACATATCTATAATATTTTATTAAATTTAAATTTAGGGTTAGATTATTTATTTTTTACATTAACTAAATTGAATAGTTTATTTAAAATAATTTTATATATATTTTAAAATATAAATAAAATATTATATTAATTTTTAAAATAAGAATTTTTTTTCAAATATTTTTAATTATAATTAATTTTTAATGGTCATATTAATGCATAGTTATGATTTTCATTGTAAGATATAAGATAACGTGCAATGGTTTTGTTATATACAATGTAATGAAGTTTAAACGAATTGTTATGTTAAACATATTGTAGATTTAAATGAATTATTGTGTTCATTATGTGACAAACATCTATACACTCCATTAAATAATATAATCTCATACCTAATTTGTTTGAATTCGTATAGTTAATTTATCTTTGCTATAATTGTAAAATTTTGAACTTTTCATGTATTCAATTGAGCTTTTTGTGGGGTTTTAAAGAATAAATATATATATTTTTTTTTTCTGACATTTGTATTTGGTATTTACTAAGATTTTTTTTAGTACCTGTTAGGTACTATTGCATTCCCCTAAGGGGAATTAAATTACTGTGGCCATTTCAGATCCGCCAATAGCTGTGGCAGCTGTTCTAATTCCCTAATCTTGAGGGAAAGTAAATTTTTTACTTCCTTAAATGATTATTACTATCTTCTTGCTATTCACTAATTTTGAAATTGCCAGTGGGAATTTGTAATTTAGAATATATTAAAATATAAAAAATTCATCATCGAATCATAACTGTCCGAGAAAACTGCCGTAAGGTTGCTGGGAATAATGAATATTTATTTATGTTAGGATGCGTAGCATCCAAGAAACTCATATCACACATCCCCTGTATGCTTCTCAAACATTTATAGCAGAAAGATATTGCTCTGGCATAATGGCAAGGCTTTTGAGTGTTAGTATTTGGTATAATAGATTTTCATTTTTCGTGAGTTCAAGATTAAAAAGGTTGATGGATTCATATCTTGAAGAGACTGTTGCACGTATCAAATTCAGTTTCATAATGTGTCAAAGATTATCGAGGAGTTCCTTTGTAGCTGCCAGTGTGTGCAAGTGTTGGAATCAATTATTAAAAAAAGATAAAGTTGTTGTGCAGGTAAGAAAATTGTTGTATATAAATTTTGCATTGGAATTATGTTTTAGTATTATAATATTGTTTTATATTTGTAACACAAATATTTGGACATATCCAATACAATTAAATTACCGAATTTGTTACTTTTCGATGCAAATAAGTTGAAGAGTGATAGGCAGATGAACAAATCAACATAGGCTTTTTTTTTTTTGGTTGCCATAAAGCATTATTGGGGTTTATGAGATTATGTCTATTCTAAAATTGGGGTGGTATCAACATGATTACCTACTAACTTTTAAATATGGAATTTGTTTAGTCCTTATGAGATTAGGGTTTGCGAGATTATGTCTATTTTGTATCTTAGTAGTGTTAAGACAATTTCTCAGTAATTTTAAAATATGCAGTTAAGGTAGAATGATGGAATGTCAATCATTTTTGTTATAATTAGAGTTTGTCAAATTATGGATATAAAACATTATCTCTTTATAATACACCATTTGGATTTCGATGTTTATGTAAAGTTCAACTACATATTGATATTGGAGGTCACTTGCCAAACCTTTTTCCATCTGCTTTTTGCTTTTTTTTTTAATCCAGTTTATTCAAATCATGGATTTTGACGATGGCACTAATTTATGTATATGCTCTAGTTTTGTGCCATTGAGATTAAATAATTTAAGAGGTTAGGGCGGATAAAAGAGAATTACAATATATCACATTGTAATATAGGGTGACTGCCACTCACAAGAGCTCCTGTTTTTTCCTTCTCTCCCAAAGAGGTCAGTTGTAATATTTTTTTCCCATTTTTTGAATAACCATTTGATACATTGCTCAGTAAATTAGAAATTATAATGGATTCCACTGTAATTCAGGATCCCCAGCATATTGAACATGTGATTGGTTATGTTCCATCAAATTGTATATTCAAGTCAATCAGTTGCTATCTATGTTAAAAAAAAATGATGATTTTTGATATATATTAAACAACATTAATAATTCTATAAATTACAAATAAATTGATTTGTGAAGAATTTCAATGTTGGTTTTAATACTTTTTATGGATTTCACATAAGAAAAAAGGAGGCTACTTGTTTTTGTTAATACACTAATGAGTATTTTCTCATAGTTTCTTTAATTTAACTTTAATTTATTTGGGATATCTTTTTGCATATAACATATGGTTTTTTCAATTTACCTTCGATTTGTTTTGGATTTCTTTGCAAGTAATCAAAATTTCTAAAAAATATTAAAAATAAAATTTGGATATAATTATAGGAGACATCAAATCATATAACATTGAATTTTATGATACTACAATCTTATTAATGTAATACATATATTTTTATTTTTTTATTATTTTTTGTGTGGAGGAGAGAGGAAGGGTGTTTAGTTTTCTATCACTATTTATTGTTTGTATAAAGTCATAAAGTAAGATCATGTGGTCTTTCATGATGATGGATATTTGATATATTGGTTTTTGCATCTATTGTGTTACTAGTGGTTGTGCACATATTATGTTGCTTTGTAATACATAATTCATCTGTGAATTCCCATCAATAAATACTCAAACTGCAACATGACTCTTATATACTTTTAAAATGGTTTGATAATATTAAATTTTTACAATCAATAAAAATAATTAAATTTTATTTATTTAATTAATATAATTAACTTTCATTCACTAATTAAAAAATTAAATTGTTAAAATGATTAATATCAAAAACTTTTGATTCATTTTATTGAATAAAAGACTTTGATTTTAATTTCAAATGATATTTTAATGGCATAATTTATTTTGTTTTAATTTCAAAAAATTATTTTATATAATTAATATATATTTCTAAATTTGAATTTATTATAATATTAGTTATATTCTTACATATATAAAATTGAATTGCTTCTTTAATTTTTTATATTTAATTTTAAA
Organism: Torreya grandis; assembly: GCA_037957365.1. Classification (NCBI taxonomy): domain Eukaryota; kingdom Viridiplantae; phylum Streptophyta; class Pinopsida; order Cupressales; family Taxaceae; genus Torreya; species Torreya grandis. The sequence continues at coordinate 398,356 of JARHVA010001138.1, forward strand.
TATTTTTATTATCATGTCATTTTTTAAATAATAAAAGATTATTATTTTTTTAAAATACTTTGAATGAGAGTAAACTTGTATACTAAATAAATACATGATTATGTATTTGTTTTGAGATATAATATTGTGTGGAATACATGTTTTATATATAATGTAATGAAATATAAATAAATTGTATTGTTAGATATATTGTGGGTTTTTTTTTCAACTATTATTATATTAATTACATTATCAAATATATATATAGTTTCCATTAAATAAAATAATTTAATATATATGATGTATTTCAATTCATTTAGTTGACTTATTTTTATCATAATTTTAATATTTCAAATTTATTCATGTCTTCATTGATTTGTTTTTTTATTTGATTTTGTTTAAAAAACTAAAACTATATTTCTTAAGAATTTTAATTTTTGTAATTGTTTGATGATAAAACATTATTAATATCACGTAAATTAGTTCAAATTTATTTATTTAATATAATTGAAATTGTTAACTTTAATTGAGATCCAATATATTGTAAAGTTATTATATTTGGTACCTATATATTCATTGCATACCAAATATATGAAAATATGAAAACACTAGTATCAAAAAAAAGTGCATGGATGTTATAGCTATAAAAGCACCACATTTTATGAAATAAGTTAAACTAAACAAGTTGAAATTGATTATAAGTTATTGTATTGTACAAAACCCGGGCCTCCATCATCAAAGATAAAGGAGATTGTGAAATCTTAGTTAAACTTTCCAAAACCATCTATTATTTATTGATAAAATTTGTACTATTTTTAATTTATTCATAGGTTTTGATCTTGCTTATGATAGTGTCTATCATTACTTAAAATATGAATTTAAGTGTAAATTGGATAAAAAGATAATCATTATTTTAATTGTGCAAAAAAAAATCTTTAAAAAAATATTTAAAATTTTATTAATCATAAAAATTTAGATTTTAAAAATATATAGAATAGTTTTAATATATAGTGTTTTGATAATCTAAAAATTAAAATGAAACATTGTAAAGTATATGTGGAATGAATTAAAAAAAAAATCACTTTAGTTAATGATGGTTTTATTTATATTTATTATTGTTTTATTTTTTTGAAAAAATATATATACTAAAAAAATCATTTTACATAAATTTTATTTTGTATGTATGTATGTATGTATATTGGTAGGGTAATAGTGTAGGATTTCAAAGGTCCCAAAACCTTGATTAAAGAATAAAAATATAAAACATTAAATCTCACATGTTATGCATCTTCCAGCGGCTCAAGGGACACAACATCAAACCAACAAATAACTACTACACATATACCAATTAAATAAAAAATAGTAATTTGAAAATCTATAGAAAATAAAAAGAAATCAATGAAAAATGTGTTTATCTTCCACTAACTACCTTCTCAACTTCAATAGATCTTTAGTATTATTAATTTCCTCTACTGACCTTCTAAAAGGAACATGGTAAGGGATAACAATTTTGATTTAACTTGATTCCTTCTAATTTTTCTTAGATATTTTAGTTTTAGGTATGGAGTTTAAAACTACTACTAAGATTCCATCCAATTGAGCATGATACTTTTCAGCTGAAGGTATTTTCTTTGGTTTAATGGATTTTAAATCTTATAACAAAGATTCTAATCATGTGCTATCCAACTCATCCCCTTTTATTATAAGGTTATAAGGTGGAAGGAATGAAAAATTCCACTAAGAGTTTTCTTTCTTTTTCTTAAAATATGTGTGTGGATATATATGTATCTCTGTATGTATATTTATATGTGTGTATATATACATGTATACATAGATGCATACATACATAGATAGATGCATATATACATACATATAATTTGTAATGTTTGGCTTAAGAGGATTTTTACTATAATGATAAGAATTTATATTGACATGATAATTATATATTCAAATGGAAAAATTGTTTATTTATTTCTAAATGAGACCTTGAAAAAATAGCTTATTTGACAATATTAGAGATATTGTATATCTGCTCACTTTTAAGAATATATGTCTTTTTATTTACAATGGCTTACATTTGTAAACAGGCCTTTAAGAAACATAATTTAGATCTCTTATTGTATCTAATCATCTAAAAGAAGGATTTATTTTGAACCTTATTAAAATTCAATGTATAAATCCCAAAAATGAATAGTAAGTTTGTTGTTTTGTATTCCCTTTTGTGTGATAGTAATGCTTTTTTGTTTTTTTTTTCTTACAAAATGAAAATTGAGTTTATTTTCAAATAGGACTATTTGGATACAATATTAAACTAGCAGTTACCTCCATGGTGCCAGAAAAGTTGAAGGTTAGATAAAAGTAGTTCAAATGAGGTTTATTGTAACAATAAAGTACTTTAATTTGTGTTTTTTTTAAGTGTTTTCTTTTTATTTGTGAGACAAATGAACTAGCACACTATAAATGTTATATATATTTTAGTCTAAGTGGCACTAGTAACACTTGTATGTAGCTCTTAGAATGATATTTCTAATAAGACAATTGCCATGCCAAATGAATCCCTAGATCAAATATATGGGCAAAAAACCATATTTACTTCCTTTAGCCACACTCATGCCTTTATAAAATTAAAATTGTTAGATTTTAATTTTTGATACATTTAATTAATTTCAAAGATATAATTCTTTTATTATCCCAAAAGAAAATTGTCACTTATCATCACATGATTTCTCTGGCCAATTTTAACTAAGACCATGTTTTATAAATTAATAACTATAATTGATAAGGCACCAAAACATGAATTTATGCCTTTCATCTATGATTTAGTGATCAACGACCATACTTTGAGCTTTTTAGATAAATGGTTTCCATCATTTTTTTATTAATTAATGGATATTTGGTCTCTATTACATGTTATCTATTATAATTTATTTCATAATACAATTAATGATTACTATTTGAACCTTGGAAAAAATGGAAATAGGAAAACAATAATCAATAGGAAGAATCACACATATATAACTTTGAATGGAAGGAAAATATACCAAAATATATGTGCAAGCTAAGGCTTACAAAATATTATTGACATGTGTCTTCCATTTGTCATGAAGATAGCAATGATAGATATTGCAAAGCATGCCACATAGCCATAAAAAACAAATCATGCTCACTATTTTAAACAAATTAAGGCTTGAGATCTAGTTCAATTGATATTCTTATTATGTTTTGGGTTTGTCATTAATAACTGCAATCTTAGTAGATTAGTGATGAGCAGAGAAACCGTTATATGTCTTATAACACATGACTTCACTTTCATAAAATTTGTTGATGCCTATCTTTTAGCATGTCATCCTAGTTTTCAAAGGTTATTTAGCACATTGACTCATTATTATTTACTAAACATGAGAATGAGACAATGAATTCATTGAAAATTTTGAGAGCTTCTATGTCATGCTAGATGTTATTTTAATTTATTGACACTTGTTTGTTATTATTCCCTTCTAAACCGCTTTTTTTTTTTTACTTTAATCCAATTGTGGTTAATTTATTAGATTAAAAAATGTACGTAGGTTTAGAAATGACATCAAACACTTATAAGGCAAATCAATAATGTCTTACAAAAAAAATTAACCATCATCCTTAAAAACTAGAATTTAAAGGAATAAACAACTTTCATTTTACCTTTATTGGTCCTAGCAAAGGATGGAATGAGGTGATAGCACATATGACAAAACCAAGGTGATTTAACTAGAGATTAAATTTTTAGTGTAATGTAGCTGGGGGTAAGAACAAGAGTGTGTGTGTGTGTGTGTGTGTGTGTGTGTGTGTGTGTGTGTGTGTGTGTGTGTGTGTGTGTGTGTGTGTGTGTGTGTCTACAGAGGTCTAAACATAAAAGTCAGGAGTGCAGTTGATGCTTGTCAAAAAGTGACTCTATAATTTTGAGTCCCTTTTTGACAAGCGTCAGTTGTTCTTCTAACTTTTATGTTCATCCCTGTGTGTGTGTGTGTGTGTGTGTGTGTGTGTGTGTGTGTGTGTGTGTGTGTACATTTGTATGTGTGTATATATATTTATAGGTATACAAACATACATACATACATACATGCATACATACATACATACATACATACATAGATACATACATAGGGATGAACATAAAATTTAGGATTGCAACTAATGCTTGTCAAAAAGTGACTCTGTAATTTAGTGTGTACCCTTTTCTATTTTGGGTTTCTAGAAGGGGTAAAATTAAATGCACTAAAAATTGGTATGTACCCACTTTTGTGTTTGATCCTATTCAACACTATAGAAGGGATGAAATTTAGTGCACAAGTAATTGGGGTGTACCCACTTGTGTGTTTACTACTATTTGGCTCTCTAGAGCACTAAAGTTTGGCTTACAAAAATGGTACAAATGGCTATCAGTGGGGTTTTTTCTCCTCTAATGCTCCACAAAGTGGAGTAAGAGTGTTGGTTGGGCCTTGTTCATCTTCGTTGTGTGATTTTTATGGTGAGAAGTTGAAGCTGTCATTGAAGAATGGAATTTTAGTTGTGAATGGGAATGAGAAGAACATTAATAAAACCAGAGTGGTGTCTGCAGTGTTCACTAACATTTCAAAAGAGATCATGGTATAAAAGTACAAGTATTTTTGAGTTTCTATAGAGCATGCATTAATGGCTTCCTATGCTTCCCTTAATCATATCTTTTTTTTTTGTTTATAGTAAATATTATTTGTTGTGCTTTATTCATGGAAAGATTGTTATTGGGTTGTTGTGCATTTTTTTTATGTGGGTGTTTTTTAATGGTGAGATTGTTATTGGAGTTTTGTGTAGTAATTTTTATCAACTCCAATTCATGGTCGAGGTCCCATGCTATAGCCATGCCCTCTCTTTCCTCATGGGGGGCAGCAACAAAGTGTTAGATTTGGAACTCCTCAACCATGTTGCCTTCAGGGAATGTATTAGCACCCAACTTTGGATAGCCAATACCAGCTTTCTTTACCCATATCGATGATTGTAGAGGATGTTAAACCTGATAGTCTATACTGCATTTGAATGGTGAAAATAGAAAATTCGTTTCCCTTGTCATTTGTAAAATGAATCCGGGGCTTTGCCCCACCATATAAACCTCCAACTTAAAAATATACATGTATTAAAAATATTTAATTTACATTTACATTTGAATTATCAATATATATATTACAATCGTCAAATATATCACCTGAATTTTTATTTTATTTATTATGAACATCAAAATATATATCGTGTATTGTCAGGGTATTGGTCCTTAATCACCATAATACGATAACTAACCTTGTCTTACCAGCTGTTAGCTATTGTATTTTTGCTTCGTTAAGTATTGGTAGTGTTCATGTTCATTTAATTATCAGGACTTGGGACTCTGGGCTCGGGGGTAGAAAGGGGCCCACTAGCCGTCTACGTGTCATTCGGATGCTCTCAATTTGGATGAGGGGCTTTAATATCATCTTTTCACCAAATATGAAGTTGGCCTTGAGATAAGCCCCCTAGCCTTTGGGCACATTGTTCGGGTTATCTGTAGATTTTGGTGATTTAATGCTTTGTGCAGAAACTGTGTAAGATAATTGGAAATAAGTAGGAATCAAAAGAGGGGAAAAGAATTGTTGATAATGCCAACCGTAAATTGTCCCTGTGAATCATTTCAGCGTGCATGCATCGACCTCTCCAATCCATATCAATAAGCAATTGCTACACAAATTTGCAAGGTAAAAAAAACATTATTTTTATATGAAATTAGTTTTATGCCATGATTCGGTGTTTGAGTTGGTGCAACAATGATCAGCTATGAAATGTTGAACCTGAATTTAGACATGTATATATAGTCAATCATGAAATTGAGAAAAATCTATTTGACAAAGTATTCAATAAAAGTTAGTGTTTTTTAATGCTTCTACGGGAAGAGAAGATGCAATTTGTATGAAAATAAAATCATCGAGGTTAGACTCCGTTTTAGGCTAAAGTGCTTGACCCATCCATGCAATGTGAAGGTGAGAATTTTATCTTAAAAACTCATCCCAATTTAGTTCCAAGTTTTGCTTACGAGAATATTTTATTTTATATTGTATTGTCTATTGATTTGCATAGTGAATTGAAAGGTGATTTCCTATATTGGCCCCAAATTTTTTGAAACAAGTGCCAACCAAAGAAAGAAATTCCATGAACTTAATCAGTGGCAGGGATTCAGTGAAAATGGAATATTCATTTTCTTTGTTGTTTGTGATATGAATATGGGGCTTTGCCCACTATATAAGCCTCCATCTTAATTATTATTACATCCAAATACAACAATATTGATAACCAAACATGTATATCAAACATATTCAATATTATTATAGTGTTAAGTTCCATTTTTCATAGACAATAATTAGCACAATAAAAACTATTGTAATGATTGCCATGAGTAATAATGATAATAATTTATTTTTCATGTCTTTGACTTAATTATTGTTAAAATAAAATGGTCAATAAATGGAAGCATGTTGGCCAAGATTGAGTTTATAGAATATGACAACAAGGAAAAAAAATGAAAGATTGTTTTTATTTGATTAATAGTGATAATGTCAAAAAATATATGACATGTTTCAATGAGTTTACTAGTAGAATTTATAACTTGATTAAAAATGAAATCTTTTATGTAGTATCAAATATAATTGTTAAAAAATCAAAGAAGATAATTTAATCATTTTGAACATTTTTATAAAACAATCTTATAATTATTATAAAGAATAAGTCCTTGTACTAAATATAATAAAGATATAGTAATGCATAAATTCGATTTCAATACTAATTTCGATAATCCATAAATGCTAAATAGAGATATGTCGGAAGGAAAAATAGTAATAACTCAAATCAAAAATATGTTAGGAAAGGCATTTTTATTTATTGTGAGGTAAGCATTTGAATTGAATTGTCATATCATTAAGTGAAATTACTTATGACCTAATATTAAATTTTATTTAAATGAAAAAACATTAATCATATTTCAATGGAGTTTTTTTGGTTTAATACTACATCTAATATTAAATGATCTATTAACCATTTTATTATATTATAGAGGTTGAGAATTATATCATTGACTAGATTCTAGAAGTTTGAATGTGCATTTTCCTTTGCTTACAAATAATTTTTTTTAACCACAGGAGACCTTGACTTCTAAATAAACATTGTTCAAAAAATTTCAAAATAAAGTGAAATATGATTTAATGAAGAAAATGTGATCGAATTTAATATGGTTAAATTTTTTTAACTTTCTTTCCCTTTTATGGTGGATTAAAGGCCACTTTAAAAAATTATTATATAAAAAAGTAATTTTTTTTGCAATTTCCTAAATATGGTGTGGATTTCACTCAGTTGAATTAAAATTATTATCTTTGGTTACTTGTGTAGATGATACGAAAATAAAACTAAATCCATTGTTTTCCTTTGATGAACTATCAAAGTCAATTGTGTTTATTCCGCTAAGGATTTGCAGTTTCTTACTATGTGCTAGACGTATTAATTATCTTGTGTGGCAAGTCTATGTTTAATATTCCAATCAATAGATAAAATTATAACGGGGGAATAAAATTTATTATGTTATTTTAAATCATGAAAACTTAAAAAAATGTCCACACAAATTAAAATCAAATTGTTTAATTTTTATCTTTTAATAATTTGTTTGATTAAATAGATATTTTTTTAAAAAATAAATATTATGTGTCACCTTTTTTATATATATAATTTGTTAGCATATTCAATTACTCATAAATTATTGTATGATTTTAATATACATTTTTTATTTTATTTCATATATATAATATGTGTGTGTGTGAGAATGATTATTAAAAAAAATATTATCAATTAATTACTTAATTAAATTTTACTGATAATATTTATAACTTATTATATTTTTAGCTATTTATTTGAAATCTAACCTTAACTTTATCCTTCTTTATTATCTATATAAAGACACAGAGGGATAGTAGGTGAGGGATATTGTGGTTAATATTTAATATTATACTGGGAGAATTAAATCAATGTTCTTAATCAAAATAACTATTTGTGCTATTTAAGTGAATCTACATATATTGTGAGTGTTTATCTTGTAGTAATTAACATGATTTTAGATCCTACCATGATGTTGTAATATAATTTAGATTTATAATATACTTTAAAAGATCATTTTTATGTTTGAGCATCAAAACATTATATAGATAATTGATCTTATTGATTTGAATATATATATGGAAAAAAATATACATTATTGTTTCAAAATATATTAAATTTTACATATCATTTTATTGTGTTCTTCAAATGTTTTTTAAAAATATAGTAATATCATTATCTTATTATCTTATTTTTTGACTCTTTATTTAACATAACATTTTATGTAATAATATTTTCAATATATAATTTAAGATTGAATTATTATATAATAATATTTTTATTTTATTGAAATTTTACATACATTTTATTTATGTAAAAAAATAAATTGGACCAAAAAAAAATGTTTAATTTACCAAAAATAAGAAATAAAAAATACATACATATTATTTGAAAAATAAATAATATCTTAATGTAAAGAAAATGTATCAATACCAATTATAAAATATGTTATCAATAAACAATAACAACCACTTTAATCAAATTCAATAAATATTGAACTTATTATTTATAATCATAAAAATGGCATATTCAAAACTACACAAAAGGAAGCCTCAACTACAAATTATTTCACATTATCTTAAACATTTTATAGTATATAGAAGGAAATTCTTGTTAATTCTATATTTCCTATGAGGTAAATCCCTATTGATTCTCCATTTCATGCTGTTGAAATAAAATACAAAAAGTTTTTATTGTTAGTACATATAACTCAAATGTTATTGAGACAGGATCAATTTCACCATAAAGTGGATCAATTTATTTATATTTGAACATATTTTATATGAATGAAAAATTATTCAAACATGAAAAATAAAATATCAAATGAATTATTAATTTTTATAAATGATTTTTTAAATGAAAATATTATTAATTTTAAAAATAAAATAAAATGGTTTGTAGAGAACAATTTATAGTTTTATGATGTTAACATAATTTAAAGGAATGTTTATACCACATATTAATTTAATTTTTTAAGTGAAACTTGTTTGTAAATATTAATTTTATGAGTGGTAATACAATTTAAAAGAATATTTATACAATATATTAATTTAATTTTTTAAGTAAAACTTGTTTGTAAATATTAATAAAAACATTTTAGACATAATTTAACCTTTTCTCAAGATATTAGTACCACGATTCAAATTTCTTCAATGAAAAATCAATTAGCTAGACGTAATTCTTGTCAAAAGTTAAGAGTCTAAAGAGAAAAAAAAAAATATTTTTTAGGTTAATAAATCATATGCTAAAAATTCTTTAGAATACAAACTATAACATGATCTATATTAAAAAGATGTCTTTTTCAATGATGATTTACCGATATCATTTCTTAATGGACAAATTGAAGTCTCGAATATGCCTCTATACATATGAATTAGCATTGAAGAATCCCTCGCCCCCTAAAAAAATGAATCAACTTTAAATTAAACAAAAGCTACATAAATACATAGTAGAATCACATTCCTCATTTTTTCTTATTATACTTAACACATTCATTCTTGTTCCTATTCCTATTGAGTTCAAAAACTTTTGGTGGCTCATATGGCAATGGCATTATTGTGATTATCTCATCAACATGATTATTTTATTGTGTATTTCAATTTTTCAAAAAACTTTACATACAATGGCTTTTTCACATGCATTCTAAAAATTGCATTTTGGGAATTATTTTATCCCATAAACTAATTGCATCAATTTTTTTATTTCTTAACAATATGATAATTTTACCTCATATATTTATAAACAAATTTTTATTAGTTTATATTTAAAACTAATACACACAACAAGACTTTATGGGATCTACATATTTGGCATCGAATTTTAACAAGCTATGTGAGAAAAGAGAATAAGGAATTATAATTTTTATTGGAGAAATATAAAATAAATGTACTAAGTATCATAGATTAATGGTTAATGATAATGATGCAAGGTCACAACACAAACTGGTAAGGATAAAGGAATTACCAAGAAAAATGTAGAAGTAGGGTTAAGTATAAGAACAATCAATTGGATCATCATAATCCAACCTTGTCTCATAAAAAAAAGAAGAGAAATAAAATTTAAATGTCAATCAAGAGTGTTATAATTGATATAATAAACTAAGACATGTTTAAACATAATTTTTTTTAAAAATGAAATATATAGAAATAGGGATGTAAAATATCTACCTTCCCTTTTTAATATTGGAAGAACACTTTTAAAAAAAGGGACCATTGGTGTCTAAATCAATTATGTATTCAATAAGCTCTCACCATATGGTGAATGATGGATTATTGTTGAAAATATTCAGCAATGCCATGGAACCTTTTTTTTTTTTTGGGGGAGGGGGAAATTTTGTTTAGGGAAAATGGATAGTTGAGATGTAGAATGAAACATTTATCGGAATGGGTCATGTGTGCAAATGAAAATGAAATTGATCTATAAATTAATCTTAGATTTAAGATAAATATTACTTAAATATTTTATTGTTGATATATTAAATATTTAGGGTCATGACCAAGATGGATCTGATAGACCTAGCTAAAGCATCTTTTACCACAATAATATTATTAGGAAGGGTTCCAAAACCTTCAGTCAAAAAAATTATGCAATAATCATTGTTAGGTCCTATGTTTCATATTCACAAAATAAATAAAAAGTAAATTAAAATCTAACTTAGTGCTCACTAAATGATCTGGGCAACAATTCAAGCAACAGTTCTACCTCAATTGGTGGTAGAACTTCCAAATGCCATAACTTTTACACTATAGCTTTGTTTGACTCTCCGTTTGAATCGTTGAAAAGGTAAGAATGAGGAGACCATGATGAGATGGCATATAGCTATGCTCTATGGGTTTTAACTCCCAAAATCTCAATGTAAATGTCTTAGATTTCAATTTTAATAGTGTAGTTTAAAAAAAGTAAGTTTCTAAAAATAGTAATTTCTCAAATTTTATAATGTTGTAAATTGTGGAAGTTGAACCACTTCATCTCTATCGATATTTTTGACCTTCCACATCCTCCTCTTGCCTTCAAAGTGTGTATAAAAATAGATGTATCACAAAAATACAATCAAACATCTCTTCTCAAAGATAAGCATATGTTTGGATGTACAAATTTGATCAATAAAATATCTCTTCTCAAAGATAACATTATTATAGTTGTGTTATTTTATTTCTTGAATTATCTTTAACTAAAGCTCTTGAGTTTTGGATCACTAAATCTTGTGGCCCAAAATAAGGGCAATAAACATTAAAAGTAAACATGCATAGAAGATATATTCACATTGATGTATATGAAATATTACTGCATAAGAGAAAAGTAAAAATTCAAATATATCTACTCTTACAAAGGAGGAACAAAGTTATGAAAAGTTACCTTTGAAGATGAACCCACAAAGACTCAATCTCTCCCTTCGCCAAGGTGATTTGCAAGAGGTTGTTATGGTATGTAAGGATGACAAAGATAAATCATCTTTAGGGTATGAAACCTATCTATGCATCTAAAAGACTTATCCATAAGATAAGATCCATGTCTCCAAAGAAATTATGAAACTCTAATCTATGTTTCTCAAATAGAATAATGGATAATCAGATGCGTAATATATATCTCTTCTTCTTCTCTTCCTTAATAAATGATGAAATGAATGTTTATATATAGATAGATCTAAATTTTTATGAAAGTTTAACTAATAGGGTCAGCCCAATCGACTCTATATCATTATTGACAAAGTCAAATAAGGTCTTGGTCTAGGTCAGCCAGAAGCCAACCTAGACCTTAAATGAGTTTTATCAATTAGAGTATAAGGGTCATTGGGGTTGACATTATATTTTAAACCGTCAAAAAGGGCTTTAGGTTAAGGAAGGGATAATGAAGGCATAAAATGAGTTAAGGATGGTGAAACATAGGAGGAAAAGTTTAGGGGAATATTTTTAAGAGATGGTTATGTAGATAGAATGTAGTAGTAAAGGGACAATAATCTTGTGAAACACCAATGTTTTACCCACCTGTTTCTTGGTGCACCTCTTAAGGCATGCACTCAGAGAGATTGAGACTCGACGAGTTCTTACAATAGAGAAAGCATCAATAATTAGTAAAGTTTAAAAATATTATGTGTATGCATATTTTCTACTCGAGTCTCATCACATGTTATTTAATTGTAATAGGGTATGGTGCTTCGAGAAATAGCATAGAAACACATAATAATGAAGCTAAATAAATTACATTAGAGAGAAAATAAGATAAATGATAGAACATAATTGAAAGACACATACATTTAATTACCTTAGTGTTATAGCTAAAGAAGGAGATGCAAGAAATGTGAAGGTGTCTAATGTAGGGAACATTAGGCAAACCTATATAAATTAGCAAAAAATGGAAAAAAAAATTAAAATTTTTGCAACATATAAATATAATATGGTAAAATATTCTCTATGATGTTAGAATTCTAGAATATTTTATAGTTCAAAAAAAGAGCTAGTAAAAACAAAGATATGATCAAAATATATAATCTAATAGTAATTATTTGAAATGTAAATAATTTTGAATAGAAAAATATAAATAGGGTGAAAAATAATTCAATTTTTATTTGTATTATCTTGATAAAATAGAGCTATGAGAAACCTACTTGGATACCAAAGAGTCATCATGGTGAGGATATAATAGCTGAGATGGGCAGGATGCATATCAACTGCAACTAGTGCATCATAGGTAAACAATTGTGAATCTTAAATTTTTAAATATTTTTAATTGAAATTGAGTTTAAAAATAGAAAATTAATGAGTAGATAAAATCTAGGCACTAGAATGAACCCTAAGAAAAAAATTGATAAACTAGGGGTAAAAAGGGTATTTGTTAGGAAGAAGTCAAACCAATTAATGCCTAAGGCATTTAAGGAAATGGTTAAAAATTAATCATTGTGGAAGAATAGAGTTGACCTAATTGACTTAGTCCATAAGGCAAGCCAAAAAGATAGAGTCAACTATTTAGCAATGGGTCAATTTAATATGTTAATAGGTGGCCAACTGCATAATAATTAGTTGACTTAGTTGGTAAGGGGGAAAAGGTTGAGTACGTATGATAGGACCAGCTTAGTTTATTGGATAGGGCTGATGTAGTATCACAAAATGAGGCTAAATGTGTATGACATGGCCAATATAATATCACAAAGTAATAAGATGGATGATGTAGTATTGCATAAGCTAATCTAGTTAGAAATAGAAGTGGTCAATTTAGTATCATGAATAAAATAGATGGTTGATTTAGTATTAAATGGGTTAATTCTATAGAAAATTGAAAAAAAATTCAAACCAGTTGATTTAAGTGACTAATCTGATAAATGTTAAGAATGTATTTTTATTACTTATGACATGGAGATCTGATACATCATTGTTTATTTGATATTCTACGTAGGTGTTGAAGGTATTAGAACCTAATAAATGTGTCATGGCTTCTAGACCTTCTGGATCAAATGACCAATCTAGATAGAGTGTGACTGGTCATATTAGGTTTTAGAAGTATCATGGAGATGAAGTAGATCCTGCTTAGTGTTGATCTTATTATCATGTTCCTTGGAGTATGGGAATGATTGACCAACACTTTTCGATAGGTTATGGATGGGGATACCATTGATATGGGTATCATATTAGAAGATGTGCATGCATTATTGGGACTATTGAAAGGAGGGACACTAATGATTATTGGGACACTAGATGATCTAGAGGAGAGATGAACACTAGCTTGATGGGTGAAGTGATAAGATAGGATATACTCTAGATTAAGGATGAGTTTGTATATATATATATATATATATATATATATATATATATATATATATATATAAAGTTTTATGAAAGTTTCACTAATAGGGTCAGCCCAATCAACTCTATATCATTATTGACAAAGTCAAATCAGGTATTGGTCTAGGTCAGCCAGAAGCCAACCTAGACTTAAATGATTTTAATCAATTCGAGTATAAGGGTCATTGGGGTTGACATTATATTGTAAACCATCAAAAAGGACTTTAGGTTAAGGAAGGGATAATGAAGGCATAAAATGAGTTAAGGATGGTGAAACATAGGAGGCAAAGTTTAGGGGAATATTTTTAGGAGATGGTTACGTACATAGAATGTAGTAGTAAAGGGACAATAATCTTTTGAAACACCAATGCTTTACCCACCTATTTCTTGGTGCACCTCTTAAGGCATGCACTTAGAGAGATTGAGACTCGACGAGTTCTTACAATAGAGAAATCATCAATAATTAATAAATTTTAAAAATATTATGTGTATGCATATTTTCTACTCGAATCTCATCACATGTTATTCAATTGTAATAGGGTATGGTGCTTCAGGAAATATCATAGCAACACATAATGTTGAAGCTAAATAAATTACATTAAGGAGAAAATAAGATAAATAATAGAACAGAATTGAAAGACACATACATTTAATTACCTTAGTGTTATAGCTAAAGAAGGAGATGCAAGAACTGTGAAGGTGTCTAATGTAGGGAACATTAGGCAAACCTATATAAATTAGCAAAAAATGGAAAAAAAAATTAAAATTTTTGCAACATATAAATATAATATGGTAAAATATTCTCTATGATGTTAGAATTCTAGAATATTTTATAGTATAAAAAAAGAGCTAGTAGAAACAAAGATATGATCAAAAGATATAATCTAATAGTAATTATTTGAGAAGTAAATAATTTTGAATAGAAAAATATAAATAGGGTGAAAAATAATTCAGTTTTTATTTTTACTATCTTGATAAAATAGAGCTATGAGAAACCTACTTGGATACCAAAGAGTAATCATGGTGAGGATATAATAGCTGAGATAGGTAGGATGCATATCAACTGCAACTAGTGCATCATAGGTAAACAATTGTGAATTTTAAATTTTTAAATATTTTTAATTGAAATTGAGTTTAAAAATAGAAAATTAATGAGTAGATAAAATCTAGGCAATAGAATGAACCCTAAGAAAAAATTTGATAAACTAGGGGTAAAAAGGGTATTTGTTAGGAAGAAGTCAAACCAATTACTGCCTAAGGCATTTAAGGAAATGGTTAAAAATTCATCATTGTGGAAGAATAGAGTTGACCTAATTGACTTAGTCCATAAGGCAAGCCAAAAAGATAGAGTCAACTATTTAGCAGTGGGTCAATTTAATATGTTAATAGGTGGCCGACTGCATAATAATTAGTTGACTTAGTTGGTAAGGGGGAAAAGGTTGAGTACATATGATAGGACCAGCTTAGTTTATTGGGTAGGGCTGATGTAGTATCATAAAATTAGGCTAAATGTGTATGACATGGCCAATATAATATCACAAAGTAATAAGATGGATGATGTAGTATTGCATAAGCTAATCTAGTTAGAAATAGAAGTGGTCAATTTAGTATCATGAATAAAATACATGGTTGATTTAGTATTAAATGGGTTAATTCTATAGAAAATTGAAAACAAAATCAAACCAGTTGATTTAAGTGACTAATTTGATAAATGTTAAGAATGTATTTTTATTACTTATGACATGGAGATCTGATACATCATTGTTTATTTGATATTCTACGTAGGTGTTGAAGGTATTAGAACCTAATAAATGTGTCATGGCTTCTAGACCTTCTGGATCAATTGACCAATCTAGATAGAGTGTGACTGTTCATATTAGGTTTTAGGAGTATCATGGAGATGAAGTAGATCCTGCTTAGTGTTGATCTTATTATCATGTTCCTTGGAGTATGGGAATGATTGACCAACACTTTTTGATAGGTTATGGATGGGGATACCATTGATATGGGTATCATATTAGAAGACGTGCATGCATTATTGGGACTATTGATAGGAGGGACACTAATGATTATTGGGACACCAGATGATCTAGAGGAGAGATGAGCACTAGCTTGATGGGTGAAGTAATAAGATAGGATATACTCTGGATTAAGGATGAGTTTGTCATATATATATATATATATATATATATATATATATATATATATATATATATATATATATATATATATATATATATATATATATATATATATACACACACACACACACACACACACATATATATAGAGATGAGCATGCTGCTAACACTTGATGCAACGCCGAACATAATCGCTACAGTCTCCAAGTCCAAAACTTTAGGACCTTTGACAAAGCATTTACTATGGCCCAAAAACTGGAAAACTATGCTATCGATGAAAGGATGTTAAAGCTTTGAAATAAAGAGTCTAGTTTCAAATCCAATGAGTCATCCTCCACCAAAACCACAAACCCAACTAGTTCTAAATCAAAAGAATCAGTACACTCAATTGTTCTCAAAAATGTACATCCTCTAGTTTTCAACCAAACACCTCAAACCAACAATCCTTCCAGTCACCAAAACTGTACCCAAAACTAGATTCCTTCAAAACCATTTACCTTAATTGGGGAATCATATGAATCAATGTTGGAAAAACTACTTAAATCCAATCTAATCCAACTTCCACCCATCAAGCCCCCTCAACAATTTGATACTTCTCACCCCCTTCTTAGGTGGCACAATGAGAATGATCATTATGATTATCATCAGGTTATTGGGTATGATACCAATAGATTCAATACCTTTAAGAGCATTGTCCAGGACCTAATTGATAAAGGGGAGCTTTTGTTTGATAACCCAAATGTACCTTCTAACTAATATATTGATATTTTCTAAAAAACATTCCTAAATCATCCACCTTCAACCCAACACCATGAAGTCCAACTTGAATCTTATAACTCACATGAGGCACATGTAATTAATGTCATTATTAATGTGCCCAATGGTTAAGAAGTCATCACCTCTATCACCCAAGTAAAAGGAAACAACCCACCACCTATTCCTTTAGATGCCCAAATGGAGGGAGTAGCTGCCCCTTTTGCTTCCTTAGATGAAACCATGGTTACATCTACCCCTCTTATGATGGAAATACCCAAGGATATAACCACTTCATTGACCATTCTATCCATTCTTCCAAACCAAATAGAAGAACCACCTACTTCTTTAGACAACCAAATCAAGGAAGAAGCTATACCAACCATTACTCTTACCGCACCAATTATAGAATTATTTTTACCTCCCTTGGAAACCATTTCCCACAAGACCATACCCTTACCTTCTACCAAAGTTAACAACATTTAAACCACTCATTCTTCTTTGTCAAAGTGATTGATCTTTGAAACTAATGATCAAGGAACAAAACCTATTTATAAACCTTTTTCTTGACTAGTTCAAAGTTTTAAATTCACCTCCCAACCTAAATTTGATAGATCCACCTTTTGGCATTAACTTGGAATCCTGTATCAAAATAAAACTGAACCTTCTACTTCACTAGAGTCCACTGTCAAGCCTATTGCTACAACTCCACCAACTACCCCTCCCAAATTCACCATAGAACAATCTCAATTACCCCCACCTAAAATTTTCAAATCACCATATGCTTCTTTTATCAAGACAATCAATAATTTGGGGATCCTTCCCATGCCTAATCTTGTTCACCTTCCTTTGAGATTGGATTTAACCACATCAACCCAGCCAATACCTAATCTAATTAATCCCATTAAGAAATAAGGATTGTCTAGACCACAACCTCAATGAAGGACCATACTAAATCCTTACATTTACCTTCTATTTTAGGACCACATCCTTGCATCATTCCCATTACTTACTCTTCCTCTAAGAAACCATCTCCTCTTTCTCCACCTATAAAAATCCCATCTCTTAGTTCATCATCATTCCTTACCAACCTTTTTCTATCCACTTTCCCATCCATTAAATCCTCATCATCTAGATCCCTAATTCCTAAACCAATTATAAATAAGCCAATTTTTTCTAAACTACCAGCCAAGCTCAATCCACCAACCCTACCTCCCATCATGAAGTATTTGCCCAATAAGGTTCCTACACCAAAAATCCAAACTCTACCACCTCTTAAATCTTTATCAGAATCTTATACAACTATTTTACAAAGTCTCATATAAGCTTCTACCATTAGCCTACCACCAATCAATCCTTTTGACCCCACTCACCAAAAGACAACTTGGTTTAATGACAATTTGATTTGTCTTTACCATAGGACCCCTGAGCATGATATGAATAATTTTACATATCTCCAAACTATCATCCATGGCCTTTTATAGGAGGATGATCTATTGGATGAACCTTCTTTAAGCCCCTTACCTCTTTTACCACCTATCCAATCTACTTACCAATAATCTACTTCTCTAGTCTTGCCAAGCAGTGAAATAAAGGAATCGAAGCAAGCAACTGGTGCCCTTATCCATACTATTCATATGGTGACTCAATCTTGAGTCTAATAAAAGGATAAGTGTAAAATAGTCCAACTAAATGAAAGGCACAAAGCCAAGGTAGCCATTCCATGGTCTTACCCTTCAAACCCCAACCAACCAACCAAACCCAAACAACTACACCTTCACCTTTACCCTCACAACCATCCAAGCCTAAAGTCTCTATTTTGGAGCCCCTTCATCTTCAAATGCATCTCCATTTGTCCAATGCTTAGTATTAAAATATATGTACTAAACACTAGTCAAAATGAATCTATATGACTTAATTAGCACCTCACCTCAACATCACCAAGCTTTAATCAAAGTGTTGTATTCTATAGATGTTCAACCAGATGATTCCCAACCTCTTGCATCTTTGATATGAGTTTTCTAACACACTTCCATGATCACCTTTCAAGAGTCTAAAATTCCACCATGTCATAGTAAAGACCTTGATCCCCCTCTTTTTATCACAACATCCATCAATCATACGCATGTCAAAAGAGTTGTGATTGATGAGGGAGAGAGTATCAAAATCATCTCCTCCCATGCCTATGATCAACTCCAACTACCCAAAAACATCATGTCAAAAATCTTGGTAGTTCTTTGATCATTTAATGATACCTTCTCCACCACTTTGGGAATAGTTTTTCTCCACATCTGTTTGGGACCTGAAACCATTCTTAAAATATTTTATGTCATATAGGGTGAATTTCAATATAATGTGTCACTCGGTCACCCTTGGATCCATGACATGGGATGCATCCCTTCTACCCTTCACCAATGTGTCAAATTTGAACATGAGGGACAAGTCATTATAATCAAAGCCAATCCAAGTCCATTTGTTGCTTGTAATATGACATATCAGCCCAATGATGTTCTTATTCCACCTTCATCCTCTTCACAACCAACCTCTAGCTAAATCAACACATCAACCTAACTTGCCAACACTTATATCTTCAATAATGATGAAGCATCCACTAGTTAAACTATTCTTTCATCATAAATCCTGATCAAACACCCCTTTCAATCAATGTTTTAGCATCTTACACTAGGGGAATATCAACTTTTAGCCTTAGACACTTTCCCTTCTCCACATGAATTTGGGAAACTTCAAAATGATCCATCTTATAATCCCAAAATTGGTACCCTTGTTCCCTTTGGCCTTCCCAATAATAGAACATATTTATTTTATGGGGGAATTGATAAACACTCCTTACTCCTAGCACCATGCCTTATATCCATCTATTCACTTCCAACTTTTCTTATCTTAGCAACCCAACCTTTGCCCAAATGTACCTTCATCAGTACACTTGGAAATGGTTTGGTTTTGGCCTCTATGAACAAGGGCCCCACAAACTTCCCATTATCAAAACCCAAAAACCTTATGATTTCTTTGGCCTAGGATATGTTTCTCCAAAATAGCTCACATTACCCAAACAAATTCTCACCATTACTAATGAACCTATACCCTTGCCAACTCAACTTTTCTAGTTTGACAAACCTCTACCTTCACTAGCCTCACTTTTCTAATTTGAAGAACCTCTACCCTTGCTAACCCCACTTTTCCACTTTGATGAATCTCTACCTTCACTAACCCCATCACTCCAATTTGAAGACATTGAAATCATCCCACGTAACTTTTTTTTATCAATACCATTAGTTTGGGTCCCCTAACTCATCAATTAGAAGGCCAAACCAAAGCCATTCCTCTTATCCACCCTAAAATCATTACACATGACTCACCCCTTATTAACACTATCCAACATCAAGATGGCAATTCTATTATTACCTATTTGGGTGCAAGGGAATCTTCTCTTCAAAAAGACCTCCCTCCTAAAAACCAAATAATGTTAAATGAATCGACCATAGAACTTAGTCTAGTAACTCAGGAGGACCCTCATATTGTCAATATTGGCCAATCCTTAACCCTCAAGGAATAATGAGACTGTCAATATTTTCTTTGTGACCATAACATAGCATTTTCTTGGTCTTATTAGGATATTCCTGGCATTGACATTTCCATCACTCTTCATAACATTGTTACCCATTCTGAATTTAAGCCCATTCGATAAAAGCTTCATCGTATGCACCCTCACATAGCTCTTCTCATTAAAAAAGAACTTTAACACCTTCTATCTATTAATTTCATTCAAACCATTGACTATCTACAATGGGTCTCCAACATTGTTCATGATACCAAACCCATTGGGGGACTCTATCTTTATGTATATTTCTATGATCTTAACCTTGCATGCCCCAAAGATGACTTTCCCCTACCTAACATAGACCAAAACGTTGATCTCACTATTGGCTTTGAAATTTTATCCCTTATGGATGGATTTTTAGGATATAACCAAATCTTGATCACCCCTCAAGATCAACATAAAACATCCTTTATCACCCCATGGGGAACTTTCTACTATCGTGTCATACCCTTTGGCCTAAATAATGTAGGAGCCACTTATCAGTGGGCCATGACATACACTTTCCACGACCTCATCCACAAAATAGTTGAGGATTATGTTGATGATTACTCAATAAATCCAAACACTACCAAGATCACCTCATTTTTCTCACTATCATCTTCAAAAGACTTATCTATTATCATGTTAGGCTCAACCCAAAGAAGTGTATCTTCATGGTCTTATTAGGAAAACTTTTGGGCTTTATTTTTTCCCTCTATAGAATATAAATAAACCCCAAAAAAATTTGAGCCATTCTACAAATGCCTCCCCTACTAACCTAAAATAACTTCATAGCCTATAAGGCAAACTTCAGTCAATCCACTGCTTTATCTCTCAGCTATCTGATCACTGTCAGCCTTTTCACCACCTCTTTAAAAAAGACACTTCCTTTAAATGGACCAAAAAATGTTAGCAAGCCTTCGATGCAATCAAGGAGTATCTTCTCTCTCCACTAGTCCTTATTCCTCCAAAAGAGGATCAACCTTTTTATCTATATATATATATATATATATATACCACTAATCATTCCCTGTGTGCCATGCTTGCTCATCATGATGACCAATATAAAGAGAAATCCATTTATTATATCAGTCGTACCCTTATTGACTATGAAACTTGATACACACATCCTAAAAAACTTTGCCTTGCCTTAGTTTTTTTGCCTCTAAACTTCGTCACCACCTTCTCAACCAAAAAACTTATCTCATCACTAATACTGACCCCCTTAAATACATATACTCCAAGCCATATCAAAACTAATGTATGGCCAAGTGGCTCATGCTATTATCAAATTTCTATCTTGATTTTATTCCATAAAAGTCCATTAAGGGGTAGGTGATTATGGACCAGTTCACTGAAGCTCCACTACCCACTAATCAAACTCCCCTTCTTACCTTTCTAGATGAGTCTATACCTACCCTTTCTTTAGAATAACCTACCTACCAAATGACTATGTATTTTTATGGCTCTAAATGTCAAAATGGTGGGGTTGTTGGCATAATCCTTATTCATCTTAATGGTGAACCTCTTCCCCTATCATTCAAACTTGATTTCAAATGCACCAATAATATAACTAAATATGTGGCCTTGGTCATAGGTCTCCAAAATACTCTAGATTTGGGAATCAAAACCATTAGCATCTTTGGAGACTCTCAACTCATCATTAACCAAGTCATAAGAGCCTATCAATGCAAAAATGATGATATTATGAAATATAAACAACTTATTGACAAACTATTAGCCTCATTTGATGATTATATAATCCAATCAATCCCTCATTCTATCAACAAATTTGCAGACACAATGGATTCCCTTGCATCCCAAATTCCATCTCAACCTACCAATTCTAAAATATTTGTCACCATCCATCATTTCATCACACCATCCTACCTTATTCTTGATCTTCCTACCATTTACCAAATAGAGATATCATCTTCTAAGATTTGGTACAATCAAATCTTTGATTATCTTAACATCGGTGTCCTCCCTTTAGATATTTATAGAAATTATCATAGATATTTCATTCAAATCACCTCTTATTACTTAATATTAGGGGTAATTCTTTATAAATAAGGCTTTGATGGTCTCCTCCATTGCCTTAATAGTAGTGAAGCTTCTTAGGCTATCAAAGAAGTACATGATGGCATTTGTGGGGGGAACTTTAGTGGTCTAGATATTGTAAAATGTATCCTTTACCTAGGTTACTATTGGCCCACACTCAATCAAGATTGTTGTCACTATGTCAAGAAATGTGTCAAGTGTTAACAACATGCTAACCTTCATCATGTACCCCCTCATGGCCTTCAAGTATCAACTGACTATTGGCCTTTTTCACAATGGGGTCTTGATCTTATCATAGAAATCAATCCACATTCCTCATAATGACATCAATATATCATCACCACTATGAAATATTTCACCAAATGGGTAGAATCCATCCCACTAATCTCAATCAAAGCTGAAAAAATCATTGATTTTATTAACCACCACATCATTTGTCGCTTTGGTGTTCCTCACAAAATCATCACTAATAATGGTAAATATTTTAAAAATAAACAATTCTAGGAACTTTATGGAACTTTTGGTATCAACATAAGCTTATCCTCACCTTATCATCCACAAGCCAATGGACAGGTTGAGACTTCCAATAAAACCCTCATCAAAATCCTCACTAAAGTAGTCAGTGCTTTGAGAAAAGATTGGCACCTCCATATCCCATTTTCTTTATGGGATTATCACACTAGTAGCCACATTTATATGGATTTTATGCCTTTTTCTCTTGTCTTTGGAGCCAAGGTGATCTTACCTCTTGATGTCTAAATTTGATCTCTTCGTATATCCTTACATGAGATTATTTCTAAAAGTGACTATCATCAAGAACATTTAACATGCTTAGAACTTCTTGATGAACATCGCCTTGATGCCCTTAATCAACTTCACATTTATTAATAGTGTATCAAAAGAGTGCATAACAAACATCTAACATGAGAATTCAACATCAAAGATCTTGTCCTCAAGGAAAACCAACATGTCACTAACATGGAAAAGACTAAGAAAGGCAAGTTTGCTTTTATATGGTTAGGACCATACATTATAACTCGTAAGTATGGATTAGGTGCTTATCATCTATCCTCTCTTGAAGGTAGGCTAGAACCTAAACCTATCAATGCCTCACATTTGTGTCTCTTTCATTTTTAAAACAAGTTTCAAATATACTTTCATGTCTCACTTAAGCTCAACCCTTGGTTCATTAACCTTCTTTTCTATCTCTTTTAAGATCAATTTATTATACAAATCCATGTGATTCATCCATGATAGTAATAACCTAATCCTAAATATGGGCACCCTATATCTACCCAATTCATGGTTCTCATGGATACTTTTCATCTTTTTCATAGATGGAATCCCATGGTTAGTTGTTTCTCAAAACCCCTTTCTCTAACTTTCCATGTCTAGGTCTTGATTTTACATTGGTAGAACTTTTATAACTAAAAAGACTCATCCATGCCTAATTTTAGTCTAAAATATATCCATAATTTAAAAATAAATAGTAGATTGTTCCCTTGGAAGATAGCTACCACATTAAATTAAAAGTTTCTTAAAGTAGACTACTCCCTTAAAGGATAGTTATGCCAAAATAAAATATTAGACCACTCCCTTGAGGGATGGATAGAACAAATATTCATTAGAATATTCCTGCAATGATCAGATTTAGTAAATTATAATGCAAAAGAGATAAAGCAAAATCCAAAATTAGTAGGCTACAATCAGCTCTTAGGGTGAATGAATGTAGACTTCCCACATTGATTAGTCTACCTACTATATAATTAAGCTGCCATAAAATTTTATAGCACAAATAGACTTCCCACATTAATCATTCTACACATTATTATATGACATACTAATAGCATGGATTGGTCTGCTAAGGTTCTTTGGTCACATATGGGAAAGCCAATCACTCCACTACCTATAAATTCCATTTTCCTCTACCCATAGATTTACATCCCTAATGCACCTAAGGTATTATGAACTTACTTGGCATGAAATGGTCAAGATATGGGTTTTCTCAATAAATCACCTTGTTACAATGCATTTTATAGGTTTTTATTCACTAAGACATTCCAACTATGGATTCTTATTGTTTGGTTCTCTCTAGTAGAGCACTGCCCACTTTCTTATCCAAAATGTGGATGTGAACATTTCCTCCACCTATACCAACCCAGCATATATTAATCAAGCATTACATTCACACTATCCCATAAATATTCTCATCAACATTACTATCATGCAAAAAATTATCATTAATGACCAAACAATCATAGTCCTTATCAATCAAGTAATAAATCTTAAACAAAATCTATAATCCATAATTATTAGCATTACATCAAAATAAATATGCAAAATTATACCATAATCATCATCTATAACATCTAAAAACATCATCAGTCATATCAAACACATCATCAAGACATAATAATCCATCTCATCAAAATATAAACCTAAAAAACATCTCAATACATCTAAACATCACATATATATATATAAATAATCAAAACATGTTTATACATGAAACACACATCACTCATAAATACATCTTGTATCTTTAACATGCAGGCCAGTATAGAAATCATAAACAAAAGTCTATAATATATGTATCATGACCTAGGAGCACCTACACCACTACTACTAATCCCATCCACACTTGTCCCTAGTGCAGGCCCTATCGACTGACCCACTACCATCACCCACTGACCTGGGGCCATAATCACTACTCCACCTACCAATTTGACCTGATACTCTCCCCATCATGTCTCATTAGGACACTATTCTAACACAATCCCTCATAATAGAGTATCTCTTATATGGCCATTAGATACCTAGCCTATGCCACAAAACTTGGTGGTGCCACCACTGCCCCACCTATCTACCATAAAGAGTCTCTCTCTTATGTTACAAAACCATGTAAGGTCCATACTTAATCCTTCTTTCCCATCATTAACATAATCTACCCCTATAAACTAGCCACTTGACCTTGTAAAGTGGTGTTTTATGCCTGTGCCTAGTCTCTCTATATTGTCACTCCTAGCTAGACCTGAAGAGTGGAAATATATCCTTGAATATTTACAATTTATCCTTTTAAAGTTGATATCTGAACCTATTCCATCATAATATCTACCACTACCTATGGGTCACCCTATGTTGGTACTCCTACTGGGTCAACATCCATAGGCCCCTAGCCTCCATCTCCCCAACCAAAGTTTACTTCTACATATCTACATTGAAACAATGATAGATAATTTGCAATAACACTAACATCATCTCTCACCCTATCAACAAGTTCCTCATAAACTAATATCTCCTCTTGAGGTTATGGCTCTGGTAATAAAAACTTGGCATCCTCTCTCCTGTAATGAGGAAAATTTGGTGGAATACACTGCTAGAGTCCAAACTATCATCATACTCTCTCCAAAAGAATTATCTCTATCTCACCATCTCATATACCATATACCCATCTCTAAATCTATAAAACATATCTTTTCCAAAAGTATCCATCCCATATATGCCAAGTTATATAATACCTCAATACTATATCTCTTGGTGTTAGACTCTCTAAAGTACCCCAAAACCACTCTAGATCCCTCATACCACCACCTACTCCTATGATCACACCTTCTCTCCTCCATTTCAAAAACCCCACCCTATAGTGTATTGGTAGATATACATCCATAAGTAGTCCCAAATGCCTCAACACACATATGTGATCATATGCCTAGTAGTGCAAAATAAATCCAATGCTAATACCATAGTGCCTATGAACTCTAAAACCCCATAACTCCCTATAAATATATACTAAAAATACCTATCCCAATCCAAATACTATCCTCCCAAGTATCAACTCCACCAACACCCCTAAAAGCACACCAAGGAATCTCCCTCCCAAAAAATTTGGTAGTGCATAGCAGGTAACTACCAGCTATAGCATCATTAATAAATGCCGATCTCTAGGAACCCTCTAATATAGAGGCTTGATGTTAAATCCTCCTAAGTGAAACTATGCATCAACTCCATCATATTTTTATAGGATCTCCATATACTCATCGATCTCCTCCCCCTCTATGTGATAGGTATGATCTCCACAAATAAGTAGTCATGTAATTCGATGGACATCCTATAATAAGATACTCATCTCCCATATCGGTAACTAGAAAGTGTTAGTCATTAGTTCCCATCTCTCTATGAGGATGACTATCATAGTGGCATCCTTAGGAAGGTGTTGGTAGTGGTGCATCATTCCAATGCCTACTACCTCCATGTGATGCCAGTCCTCCACTGACATGGTATCCCTCACCTTGGAAAATATCTTAAGAACTTGATCTTGTAATTGGATGTACTCCCATGCCTATAATGACACATATATCATGAGTCAAATAAATAAATATCCTATCTTAACCATTACCTATATATGTAACAAATGTTTTACACATTTAACCTCTTCTCTCTTATTCCATCTATACCTATTACTTATCACTATAAGCATCTCCACCAAGTTTACCATATGCAACTTCACTATTCCTATTTCTATTACCTCTTCCTTAAACTATCCCATCCCTAATCCACTCCTACCCTCCTATCTTATCCTACACCAAACCATCCCCTCAACTCTTTTATCCCACACTAAATCCCCCCTCCCCAAATTTTTTTTCCCATCCTAACTCCTATTCTCCTAACCCACCTCATTAACCATTACTAGCTACTCAATGGTTAATGATAACCTTGAGCCCTTTTCCCCTTAGGGTTGATCATCACCAATTGATTTTAACCATCAATGGTCACTACTAGGTGATTGCAGGTGGTGAGCTTTAACCACCTAACCTCTTCTTATAACCCTACACTCCCTCTCTTCCACTAAAACCCTTATATAACCAACACTTACACACTTAAACACTTTCCAAATACATCTACAACCAACCTATTTCCTTTTATAAGCACACAATACAAATCCCAAAACCCTAACACCCAATTTTGTCTCCCCTAAATTTATTCAAATACCTTCCATTTTTTCCCATGAAACTCACCAATTATGCTTTATTTTCAATTTACAACATGACCTACCTCATTTCATGATCAATGGCATTGCCTCAATATATTCCCCAACACTAGTGCTAGAGCACCTCTTACGTCCATCCTTCCCCCACCATTCCTCCTACATGCCAATCTCCTATTTCCAACTCATAATTACTCCTAAACACTCATTGATAATTTTCATACCAATACCAGACAAACATAGCACAAGTTTCTAAATTACAAATGCAACCTAAATGGGCCCAATTGACCTTTTGTCCACATAATTAGGGTTTTTCCCCAACCATCAATGGTTACCTAATTATTGATGGTTAACCCTAACAATCATCAGTTAAAACCACTTCCATCACCAACCCCAACCATTGATGGTTCCCACCTACCTAGATGTTGGTGCCATTTACCTTCACCTACCTTGATGTTGGTGCCCACCTCTTTGTACACATTGTGCCAACCTTGCTTTGGTCATAATGATTACCTCAACCAAATTTTCCATGATGGACCTTTTTCATAATGTACCACCTCATGCATGACCTAACCATTTACATTTTTCTTGGGTGCACTTCCTACCCTGGATACTCAAGCTTAATAATTTGAGTTTATAATATTGAAGCCGTAGCCATTCGGTCCCTGCCTACTGCCGCAGGATTCTGCTTAAAGATCTGAAGAAATTCCGCTAAGGAGCCCGTCTACTGACGCGATAAAAAGATTGGTATCAGAGCCATAACAAAGAGATCAGTTCATACTCATCTTGCTTTTTCTGTAAGTTGTGATTAATTTCCCTCTTTCCGTGGATAAGATTTGAAGAAGTTCTTTGCTTTGACAATTTTCTTTGGGAATCTTTGCATCGAGTCTCAGGCCGTTTTATCCAATTGTCATAGGCCGCTTTTATCTCTGCATACCTATTCCCTATCCAAAAATTGCTCGCATACCAGAACCTTCTCTCCCCACAATGGAATTCGGGAAAATCCCTTCCACATCTACCGTAGAAGTTATGAATGAATCTGAACTTAAAGGAATGTATGAAATGCCTCCTTTTATCCCAGATCAGTTGTCTGATTGTCTTGATATTGCTGTAACTGAAACAGATCTTGAAAAAGAATCCAGTCTGTTTAAACCTCTGGCTCTAAAAGCTTCAAGTGTATACAAACAAGCTGAGTTAGTAAAGTCAAAGTTTTTATACAATAGTACCTATCTATCTTTTGTGAAACCTAGGATAAAGTCTGTCGAAATTAATCTATGTTATCAACCCAAAAAGACTTTTCAGACCAATTTGCTTCCTTTATTACCAGAACCAGAAATTTTGTATATCCGTTCTCATAAGGATGTCAAATTTGTCCATTTTGGTCTCATCCGTATATATATTAAGCCTTTGATTCCCTCAAATGTAAAACCAGTTATGTATCTAGCTCTGTGTGATAGACGACAAGTAAATTTCAAACATTCATGTCAATTATCCAGTCTAGGTCGTCTAAATGACGATAATGTTATATGTTTTGAATTTTGTCCAAATCTGTCAGTCGCAGTCCGCGACAAAGGATGTAAAGAAGTGAAAAATGGCTCTCTTGATTGTTGGGGATTGTTTACTTCTGTGTATGGTTTAGAAATGTTCGGAGAATTTCAGTATGCTACTGTAAACATTTCTGTGTTATATAGTATGACTAATACTAATCATCCCAAAATCCTCGAGAACCTACCTCTGGCAAGAAGACTTAGTGGTACTGTACAATTACAACCAGGACATATTGAGTCTGTAGAAATACCTGCAGAATGGAAGTTAGATTGGCTCAAACATGTCTCACCAAAGCTCAAAGGCCAAGCCACTGTCCACCAGAGTGATGGAAAATCAGTAAATATTTTACCTAGATCTTTGTCTATGAGATCTACTCAAAGTTCTCCTACTAGACCATCTACGTCCTCATCCCGTAGATCTGTCAAACATGGTCATATTTTAATAGAGGATGAAGAAGTGAATTTGGGAAAGGATTTCCCACATACTCTAATGAGTCTTCCTAGAGAAGACAGTATTGATTTCTTTACAGAAGATACAGTTACTCTCTACCGAGGAGGAAGATGGCCACCAGCCAAAGGTGTCTATCGACATGCTGCAGGCACTGTACACTATTTTGCTGCCGCGTACGAAAATACCTCCAATGAATTCAAGCAGAGGAACTATGTCTCCAGGTTTAATTCACATCTCTCAGAAAATTTTGATGATCTATGTAGAGATGTTATAGAAATCAAAGAAGTTGTAAATAAAATACAAAAGAAAGTAGAATCCATTGATTCTAAGGTAGACAATCTAGAAGATAGTCTCAGTTGGTTGTCTAAAGAAGATCAGAAAGCTGAATCGTCTTCCAGACCTTTTTGTTCAGTTTCTTTTGGTCAATCTTTTTCTGCAACCAAGAAATCCCATGGTCATTCTCTCATGCAGCGTACCCATGTACATTTACAGCCATGGTATCTTAACATAGATGATTTGTTAAATCCTCTTAATGAAATTGCTGGATGGTGCAATACAATGCGTGTCCTTGCTGTCCAAGCTCACCTTGACCAAGTTGGCACCACTTGTTTTGCTGTAAAATATCTTTGGGGCATTACTAACCATTGGTGGGATAGCATCCCAGTTGACCAGCAATACGCTCTTGTGCATAACCAAACTGACTCCTTAAATGCTTTATATAAATTGCTCATTGATGAGTTTGCTCCCCTATTTCCTGAAATCGCTCCATTCGGGTGTCGACCCTATGTCCAACCCAGAAAGCAACAGAAGAAGCGCCGCCGTCTGTCTTTCAAGCGCCGCTCTTTTCCTAAGCGCCATTCTTATGCGCCTCCTCAGCGTTTTCTCCGTAAACGCCAGTCTACCAGACCTCCATCCAAACAGCCTATCTGTTATATTTGCTGCAAGCCGGGACACATTGCTCCCAACTGCTCGTGTAAAAACCCTGCAGTGAAAGCTATTTTTTCCTCCAACGCAGCAGCGTGGTGGGATGTCATTGATGCAGAAGAAGATCTGTATCTCCAAGACGACATCTTCGAACCTGTCTTAGAAGATCTTCCTGAGGAAGCATCTGATGATGAAGACGCAGCCGAACTCGAATCTCTTGCAGATGAGCTCGAACAACCCATGACAAACATGCAGCGAGGTTCCAGAGGATCCAGACCGTACCGGCCAAGATATTCTAATCCGTCATATGAGGCTTATGGTCCCTGGTCAAGAGACCATCATGAGGTACCTGAAAGACCAATAAAGCCCAGAGGAAGAGGCTTTACCAGAGGAGAATCATCTAGAGGGAGACAGCCCTCTCAACCAAGGCAGCCACCTACTATGCACAGAATGCAGAATCCTCCTGTGCAATATCCAAGCCAGTTCAAGCCGAGCGACTCCTGGTTAAAAAATAAGTTTACCTCCAGAGAGCCTGCAAAAGAAGTTAGAGAACCCATCTGGGAACAGATCATGCCTGCCGAAGAACCAGTCATTGCAGCAGATCCCACTTGGGATGACGGCTATGAACAAGAAGATGATGTCGGAAGCATTTTCTATTTCGACCAGGATTACTGCCCTGAAGGAGAATGCAGTAATCAACAAGAAGAAGAAGAAGAAGCTAAACCAGAACTACCTGAAGACATCTATGAAGAGCCTACCATAATCCAAGATCCAGGAAGGCAAAAACTGGTATGTACTAGTATCCCTTCCCTAGAACTGCCTCAACCAGCATATCTGAACCATCTCATTAATGGCAGATTTGCGCAGTTCTTTACTTTAGAAATAAATGGTAGATTAGTAGATGCTCAAGTCGATACTGGAGCTTCCCTGTCATTTGCAAAGCCACAACTCATCAGTGACTGGGAGACACTTGATGAGCGACTAGCTTATAAGAGCATTGATATCCAGGGTAACAGTTTTGTCTGTCACAAGTATAAACATCAGCAAGCCCTGCGTATCCAGAACAAAATCTTCCACTGTGATTTCTTTGCTCTAGATAAAATGCCAATTGATATATTGTTAGGGGGTTCATTCATAGATAGATATACCCCATATGGTGCTATTGCAAAAAGCATCATGTTTACAATTGAGAATGAAAGACTCAGAATCCCTCGACTAATATATGCTACAGAGCAATTCCCCAGTGCGATGGCACAAAGTCCTGACAAGATCCCTGCTGAAATAATTGCCTTAGGAGAAACCATTAAGTCCACAATCTGTTCTGAAAACCCTCAACAATTCTGGACTAAATCCATGCCTGAGATGGAGATAAACATTATAGAAGGCAAGCACATAAAGATAGGTAAAAGGATTCCTATCCCAGCACAGGACTACACAGATATGGAAATCCAGATCCAAGAACTGGAAAAGAATGGCTTTATTGAAAAGTCTACCTCTCCATATTGTTGTTATGCATTCATGGTAAATAAACATTCTGAGCAAAAGAGAGGGAAGAAAAGAATGGTCATAAATTACAGACCATTGAATGCCATCACAAAACCATTTCCATATCCTATCCCTGATAAGAGCTACCTGTTAGAGAAAGTTGCAGCCTGCAAATATTTCTCTCAGTTTGATTGCAAATCCGGTTTCTACCAGATCAGGGTAAAAGAAGCAGACAGAGAAAAGACTGCTTTTAGTTGTCCATTTGGCCATTTCCAATGGACTGTCATGCCCTTCGGCCTGATGAATGCACCTGCTTACTACCAGGCACACATGGATAAAATATTTGAAGGGACATCTGATTTTTTATGTATATATATTGATGACATATTGGTTTTCAGTAAATCCTTAGAGGAACATACTGCTCATCTCTCCAAGTTTTTGCAGTTAGCCACAGATGCAGGAATAGTGCTATCTGAGACAAAGATCCAGTTATGCACTACAGAATGTAGTTTCCTCGGAATGGTCATCCGAGATTCTAAACTGCAAATACAGCCACACATCAAGGAAAAAATCATCAGTTTTCCCGAGCATCTTGATAAAGCTCAGGTACAAGCATTTTTGGGACTGTTAAATTATCTTAACAGCTTTTATCCCAATGCAGGAGAAGATCGATTCATCTTGCAGGAATTGTTGCAAAAGAAAAGAATATTCAAATGGGAAAATCAACATA
Source organism: Torreya grandis (assembly GCA_037957365.1). Lineage (NCBI taxonomy): Eukaryota > Viridiplantae > Streptophyta > Pinopsida > Cupressales > Taxaceae > Torreya > Torreya grandis. The sequence goes on from JARHVA010001138.1 coordinate 430,961, forward strand.
CAGAAGCTGTCCAAAAGATTAAGGCAAAAGTCTCTTGTTTGCCAGAACTTCACATTCCTAAGTCCCAGGAAATGAAAGTTTATACTGATGCATCAGACCTCTCATGGGGAGGAGTACTTGTTTCAATTGTAGATAATATAGAATTTGTGTGTGAGTTTGCGTCCGGTGTGTTTAGTAAAGATGTACTCAAATGGATTTCCTCAGATAAGGAAATCTATGCTGTAAAGAAATGTCTGGAAAAATTCATGTTAAAATTGTTACATCTGCCACATTTCATTATTGTAACTGACTGCACCCGATTTTTATCTTTCCAGGAAAAGGATCATGGAAGGAAAGATGGTCGTGGAAAGTATGTCAGGTGGCAAGCATTTTTCCACCAGTTTAATTTTTCAGTACATCATATAGATGGTAAAAATAATGTAATAGCTGATTGGCTTAGCAGAAACCCTTCTGCTACACTTATGCATCGACCTGCTCCAGCACCTGGTTTTAATTTAACCAGAATTTTGAACCAAGCATTTGATTCTCAAAATGCTTTAATCCAGGAACAAATACTGCAAGAAGGACTGCATCCAAGATGTACAAGGATTTCTCATGCTGCTTCTCTTGATCTTCAAATGTCTGCTGCAGTTCGCATCCAAGCAGATCGTCGAGCTAACCATGGGACAATCTTCATTGACAGGCTCAACAGTGAATACCTGTACAATCAATTCACTGATTTACTCAAGCGTCCACTTTGGACATGGCATATTAAGATAAGGTCGGCCCATAATAAACATCTTTACAGATGGATTGCACGATTTGGCCCTCACCGAATACACGAACAACAAAATCACAGTCAAGATACTGTAGTTCATGCAATTATGCGGAGACAACTTGAGTGGGAATCTCATTTCCACTGTAGGCCACGCCATCTACCATGTGATAGGGGTACATGCCGACATTGGTACATCCAAAGCACATTCCAGATAAGATGCCTCTTCCAGCCTATCTCTGAAGATGACCTTTTTGATGAAGCGGAAGCCATGTTGGGCCCACAACCTATGGGTTCATCATCATCATCACCTACGCACCAATCAGATGGTGGGTCCAATAGCATCTCTTTGTAGCCACAGCTGTAAAGCATGATGAGACAGACACCGCCTTGCTAGTTGGCAGGCAGGACCTCTCAAATGCTATATATAGGTGTTAGTTCTTAGTAGTAGATCATCGAAAAATATTCAGAGTGAATATCTAGTAGCCTTGAAAGCATAGTATGCTCTTCACTTGCCCTTCTCGAAGGAACCTGTGAATCAAAACACTTCAAGGATATTGTAATAATTTGAGTTTATAATATTGAAGCCGTAGCCATTCGGTCCCTGCCTACTGCCGCAGGATTCTGCTTAAAGATCTGAAGAAATTCCGCTAAGGAGCCCGTCTACTGACGCGAGACACGTAACAAGTGTGACCCAATCATCTCTACCCAACACTAAGGATTGGTTACCTTATCACTTATCATAATACCTGACCTTATTATTACCAACATAACACTGATAGTCTTTGCATTATTTTTATCTTGCACTTAGTTGCACTCTGCACATAGTGGTATCAACAACCTTGTGACCTCTATTTTACCTTTTATCAACCCATGACCTAATTTTGATGTTACCTCATTAACTCTTAGTTTGAGAGGGAATACCTTCTTCTCATACTTGGGGAAATCAAACCTTGACCTAAAAATAACTTGATTTTGTTTTATGGCTTATTAACCTAAAGTCACACAACAAAAAGGGGGAAAATCTAAACACTCAAAAATTTCCCCTATAGTTTTCTATGTCACTATACCTTAGACCTATTCTTGACCTTATTTACTTAATCACCTAGCTACCTCACCCTTAGAAACACCCTTTACACCTATCCACCCTTTTGGCAAACATTTCAAAAACATCCTTTCCTTTAACCCATTTAACCCTTTTGCACATAGGGGTCAACCATCGATGGTTGACTAACCATCAACAGTTACACTTAACCATCGACGGTTACCCTTAACCATCGATGGTTGGGTCCCCACTCCTAAAAAACTAAAATCACATATAACTATGGGTGAGCTTGAAAGGGTAAAATAAAAACTTTCCCATGCACACCTCACAACATTTTTGCCCTTCGAATTAACATCTTCATCTTCTCCCAACTTAGCAACTTTCTCTCAATCTTCCCTCTCCTTACTTAGCAACTTTATGCTATAAATGAAAGGCTCTTAGAGGAATTGAGAATCCAAAATATTTGTATTTAGGCTCTCTTTTTTTCTTTATGTAGGTACTTAGCATCTTGAAGATCTGTTCAGATAACTTTTAAAGGTTCAAGCAGTGTTATGTTTCCTAAATCTCTTTAAGTACTCAAATATCATTCACTTGGAATCACTTAGGTATCTTTCTTTTATTTTTAGTCTTTTCCTTTCCTTTTTAGGTTTTCTTATTTCATTATGTTCACCTGCACACCACCCTTTATCTAAAAATCCACACTCTAACTCCTACCCCTCAACCATTCCATTTTCACCTCCATCTCAAAAATCACAAAATTTTATAAGCAACCATTACCAGTTATCAATGATCATCATTGGTTACCCAAACCATCATCGATTACCTAATCATTGTCAGTTATACCCAACCATCACCAGTCACCCTGACTGTTGATGGTCACTATCAAGGAAAATAATAGATTGTTATTTTCTCTCCTTTTACCTAATAAAATCCCTATTTATATTCTTGGTCTACCTACATACCCTACCTAGACCCTCTGAACCTAATCTTGGTGTATTTGTACATGGTGTTGACCTACCATTGCAACATTTTCTATCAAATAAGTATATCATTTATTTCTTTATATATGCATTTATGTTCATATTAGTTTATTATCTTCCAATTTTATTTTTAGAACATTTATATCATTAGGGGAGTGGATTGATAGCCATATAATGGAGATTTCACTTCTTGGATCTAGTACTACTAGGTAGTCCACCTTTTATACATGTCTAACAAATGAGTTTGTTTAGTGTGGTCTTATTACAGGTAGTCCTTTGCCAAAAAGGAGTTATCACTTCATTTGGTCATCAACACATGCATTTTATTAGGTACAGACCGTAATACTCAATATATTTTATCTAATTTCAAAACTAAGAAATGAAGGAAATAAATTGAAATAGGACCATAGAAGCAATAGGAAATTTGAGATAAAGAGAAGTGTCCATTATTTTGTCAACATGTTTAGACATATCTTTTCATTATTTCATGATACTTTCTTTTGACCTAGATAAGGTAGCTTCATCTCCTATTATGGGAGGTGAGGGGATGTTTAATTTGAATAAGATTTTTATAAGGTAGTTTTGATGATATGGAGAAGTCTACATGAGTTTAAGAAGGGGAATTTGATATGGGAGATTAGTAAGCTCCAAGATAGGGTCCCATTCATCATAACACATGGGTGGACTAATAGATAGAGGTGTATAATGTTATATGAGCTCCTATGAAGGAGGATTAGAAGTGCATGTAAAATTAAGTTGATAAGATGTGTTTGGTTTAGTTTGGGGACAAATCAGTGAATTATCTTTAGAGAATGGGGTAGTTGATTTAGGGTTGTCTAGTGATTGATTTGAATAAGTTTTATTAGAAGATTGATGAGTTTTGTCAATGGGTATAAAGGTTGGGGAGTTTATGGAAATAGTATGAGAGGTGTCATCTAATGGAGGTGTTGGAATTGGTTATTAAAAAGAGATAAGGTCATCATGCTCCAACTCTATTAGGTTATTTGGGGAAGAATCATGGATAACATGAAAAGTTTGAGATGATCGGTGCATTTGTGTAGGATTAGAATAAATTAAATCAACTACCCTTCATATATTAATCATATTTACCACATTTTTTTTGGGATTTTGGTCTATAATACTTTTAGCATTGTTGGTGGAAGGAGTAGGCTTATCATTATTGTCTTGATGATTAGGAAGAGGGTCTTTATATATGGTCAGATGAGCATTAGCCTAATTCAAATATTGATTTTGACTTTATGTTTTGTGAGATTTGAAGGTGATGTCATAAGCTTGTTGGAATTTATGAATGAGGGAATCATGATCAAAATTTGGACCAAGGAGAAAATCCATAGCTAAATTATGTAATTACCTACAAGTCTCATGAGAGTAACTCTAACTAGCATGAAACAAACAAAATTTATTTGGATCATACCATGATTTCATAGGGTGAGTGGGGTCAAGCTCTCATGGAAGAGGCCTTGGTAGATGCTTTTGGATTTCTACTAAGGATAATGGCTTATGAACATTAAAGTTATTTATTTGAGAAAATTGAGGATTAGGGGTATGGTTTAAAGTGCAAGTTTTCTCTAGAATAGGGTTAGGACCAATAGCTTGAATATTGTGAAGGGTATCATAGGAATCAGTGACACCATCATTGGTAGTGTGATGATTTTTATTTTTGATGAGCAATGAGTTCCCATAGGAGTTTGGGATGACTCAAAATAATGCATCATAAAATATTGATGCTTGACTTGGTCAAGGGTATCTTCTAAAGTTTATGGAGAGAGATTCCTAACCTGATATTTTAACCTAAGATAAATAATGTTAGTGAATAGTTGAAAGAGGTTATCTTCCACCATGTTATGCTCACGCTTATTAGATAATTTTTTACAAATTTAAATAAATCTTGGAAGTTTTTAGTTTCAAGTTGCTTATAATTGATAAAATGAGACAAGGTATTCTCAGGGAGGTCACTATTTTGAAACTCTTATACTAGAGTATTTACTAGACCTTCAAAACTAGTGATATAATGGGACTTGATTTGATTATACCAATCTAAATAATCTTTGAATAGGATTTTTGCTAAGATCTTGGTAGTGTCAAAAGTGTTTAACTTAACCCAATATTTTTAGAGACTACCAAACATTTTTAAATGTAAGGTAGGATCAATTGACTTGTTGTAACTAACAGTAGTTATGATACCTCATATATCTATGTTGGTAATTTGAGGCATAAGAGTTTCATTTTGAATAATGTTTAATCCTTTATTTAACAAGGGGTGGTTTGAGGAATGAGGTTGGAATTGGAATACCTAAGGGGGTGTGGGGGCATTTTGATTTTGCACTCCCCATAAAACTTATTGAGGTTGATTTTTAAGGTAAATAAGGTGATTCTACATTTGCATAATTTGTTTGTCATTATTATCTTAAAAAGTGTTCATTTGATTAAGAGTTTGTAATAAGAGTTGATGGGTTTGAACCATAATTTTAACTAGTTTTCATAGCATGTGAAGCATTAACATTGGTATTAGTGGCTTGGGTAGCACTATTAGTGGTGGCATGCAAGACACTCATGACTTGAGAGGCATTGGTAGAAAAGGAGGAACTAGTGGAATGATTGAAGAGGGTGGATCTTGGAAAAGTCCCACTAGATGTTAAACCTAACATGTTAATAGAGATACTTGGCATGAAAGTTGAAGAAATAAAAGAAAAATAATTCATAGTGTTAGGATTCAAAATAGAAGGGAGAGGTTTAGAATCAAAAAAGGTATCACCCCCAAATCCATGAAAGAATGTGGGATAAGGTGAATGAGATTATTATTCTTGACCACTTATTAGAATGTTATAAATATTTGAACGTTATTTTCCCCTATGTTGAGGAAATTCATTAATGAATAAAATAATTTCCAAAGTATACTCTAATTCAAGATGATCTTATAATGATAAAAGAGGGTGATGAACTGAAGATGAATGAGGAGAAATCCATAATTTTTAGTGTGATTGGCCACATGCACATTTCTCTCATCTAAAGTGGAATCCATAAGTTTTTTATGGGGAAACCTATTGGGATTGGTAAATATCATCATATCTATTTATTTCAACCCTGTGTTATCCTCTTAAAAGAAGTCCATGATGAAATAAGGAAGCTAAAAGGAAATTATGATGTAAAGACAAATTCAAAAAATAGGATACAGAGTTGAAATGGTAAATTGTGTTTTGTAACCTAAGGAAGAGAACATAAATATAAAGATATATATTCATTCAAGTCACCTTTGTATTGAAAATACGAAGGATAAAAAATATTTTAAAGATACATAGTTATGCAGGTCAATTGTGTATTGTTGAATAGATAACTAAATAGGAGGATAAGAATACATAGTCATGTAGGTTGACTATGTATTTTTGTTAAGAAGGTGGAACAATCTATAATAGACTATATTGACCAAGATGATAGTGTTCTGAAATAGGGGAAAAGTTTTAAAGATAATTTAAATCAATAATGAAAGTAAACACATAAATAATTGGATCAATGTGACTGATCCAATTGGAGTGCATAGGACAAACCTTGCATCAATGTTGACCAATGCAAGTCTTTAAATGCAACACTAAATGATCAAAGCGAAAACAACAACTAAAAATTAAATGCTAACTAATTGGTCACCCCAAGTGTTATTATATTATAATAAATTTTGATTTTAATATGATAGGAAAGTTGGATGAAATAGGGAACTGGAAATCAATCCAATATTGGTTTTCAGAATGCTTGAGATAAAATGGATTTGTATTGGCAATGGTATTGGCTTAGTATTGGAGCCTACCCCCTCACTTCATAATCCCATAGTGATAAGGGTGTTGGGTTATTGGCCAATATATACCATTAACCATGTATTTATACGTAGCCATAAAACCAAGTCATCTTCCCCCTTCATGATAAAATCTAAGTAGGTAGACTTTGAAAAGATAAATGTTTAATGATTTTTGAATGTACATTGGTTTGGTATTGTGTGAAAAAGAGTAAAATAGTGTAACTAAAATGGTAATTTTTTAAACCACCTATTTGTAATATGTGAGTTTATCTAAGCATACAAACAACTGAAAAGAAAATGTGAATTAATTACTAACAAATAGATGTTAATTCATTTATTGAGAATAGTACATAGTTAGTTTAGACAACATTGTATGCAAATAATATATAATAGAGTTGATTGGGTCATTATTTTTTTTCAAAATCAAGGTCTTTAAGAAATTTTTTGAGTAGGTTGACTATGTCTCTTAGACATAAGATATACTATAGAACTAAGTCGACTAGGTCGACCTACTTAGATGTAAGGTTGCAATTTTTTATACTATAAACTTGTAAGAAATAATACTGAAGGAAGAAAAAAAATTATAGAGAGAAAACAATTAATCTTATTGGGCTTGAATATGATTTATATTGTAAATTTTTATGATATCATGCTTAATTACTTCTTTCAAATTTTGCCAACTAGGTCAACTGGTTCAACCAAGTTTACAAAACCCTGTGTAGATGAAGAAATAAACAAAAAGAGTCAACTTGTTCAATAATATTTGTAGACCTATATGTTGACATAAGAAAATAGTATATACGGTCAACCTATTTGACTATGTATGATAATCTATAATTAAAGATGAATATTATGTCAAACTGCTTGATCCATTAACCTCTAATTAGTGAATATCTTCATAGATAAACCAAAGTAGTTTTGAAGTGATTTTGTGTTAAACCTACACATAGAAAGTTAAAACTATACTAAATAGTTAAATATATTAATACAAATATATAAAAATAGAAATTTGAAGATGGAATTGATGGCATGAAATAAAACATACAAGTGTTAGATTCATGGCAGGTTCACTAAAATGTATGCAAAATAAAATGAAACTAATCTATAAATCAATCCTAGCTAAAAGAAGATAAATCTTACTTTCACTTTTGATTTTTTATACATTAAATCTTCAAGGTCATGACCAATATGGATCCACTATACCTAGCCAAGAGATCTCTTACCACAATAATATTACTAGCAAGGGTTCTGAAGCCTCTAGTCAAGCAAAACTATGTAACAACCCTAGTTAGGTCCTATGTTTTCATATTCAAAAAGTAAATTAAAAGTAAATTAAAATCTAACCTATTACTCACAAAATATTTTGGTATAAAGTGGGGCTAATAAACACTAAAACTAAACATGCATAAGATATATATACTCAAAATAATGTATATGAAATTCTAATGCATGGGAAAGAAGTACAAATGTAAATCTATCTACTCTTCCAAAGGAGGAATAAAATTAGGAATACTTACCCTTGAATATGAATCCATTGAGCCTAAATCTCTCCCTTGGCCAAGTTTATTCATGAAATGTTATCGTAGTATGTTAGGATGATAAGGATAAATAATCTTTAAGCTATATAATCTATGTATCTAAAAAACTTCTCTACAAGATAAGACTAGTATATCCAAAGAAAGTATGAAACCCTAAGCTATGTTCCTTAAGTAGAATGGTGGGTAAGCAGATGTGAAATATATCTCTTCTTTTTCACTTCCTTAATAAATGATGAAATTAATGTGTATATATATTTGGATCTAACCCAAAACCTTTCTAAAAGATTAGCTGATAGGGTTGGCCCAATCGACTCTATATCATTATTAACAAAATCAAATTAGGTCTTGGTCTATGTTGGCCAGGAGCTGACCTAGACCTTAAATGAGTTTTTTCAATTATATTAAATGGTTTATGGGGCCAACATTATATCATAAACATTAAAAATGACTTTAGTTTAGTAAAGGGCTAATGAAGATTAAAAATGACTAGAGGATGGTGAAAGATAGAAATAAAATCTTAGGGGAATGTTTTTAAGAGATGGTTTTGTAGATAAAAAGTGGTAGTAAATGGAAAATAATCCTATAAAGCACCAATGGTATACCCACCCCTTTCTCGGTTCACCCCTTAAGGTGTATTGAGCTCTATGGGTTCTTGAAAGAGAGAAAGCATCAATAATTGATAAAGTTTGAAAATATAATGTTTATACAAGTCACACTTAAGGATCGATAAATAGATAGGATCAAATTCATGGTGAAACTATATGTATTATTTAAATCATGAACACATAAAAGGAGGAAACCTCATAATGTGTAAAAAAATATTCAATGTAATAACACTCTAGGTTAATTATCCAAATAGATTTATAAAAACTACATATATAGGTGGAAGACATACATGATCACCCATCTTAATGAATGTGTGGTTTTTATGTAAAGGGAAATGCAACTGATCCATAAATCAATCCTAGCTCAGAGAATATAAATCCTACTTACAATTATAATTATTGATACATTAGATATTTGAGGTCATGACCAAGATGGATCCATTAGACCTAGCTAAGGGATATCTTGCCATAACAATATCACTAAGAAGGGTTCCAAAGCCTCTAGTCAAGCAAAACTATTCAATAACCCTAGCTAGGTCTTATGTTTTCATATTCACAAAGTATAATGACAATTAAAGTAAAGTCTAATCTATTGCTCACCAAAGTTTATTACAAAAATTGGGGGTAATGAACAATAAATTTAAAAATACATAGGAGATATATACCCAAATCAATGTATATGAAATCCTAATTCATGGGAGATAATTACAAATGTAAATCTATCTACTCTTACAAAGGATGAATAAAGTTATGAATACTTACCTTTAAATATGAACCCACCGAGCCTCAATCTCTCCCTTGGCTAAGGTGCTTTGTAAGAGGTGGTTGTGGTATGTAAGGATAATAAGGATAAGTCATCTCTAAGATACATAACCTATCTATGCATCTAAAATACTTATCCATAAGACATGATTCATATCTCAAAAGAAATTATTGAAACCTTAAGCTATGCTCCTCAAGTAGAATGGTGGAAAAGTAGATGCATAATATAATACTTTTCTTATTCTCTTCCTTAATGAAAATGGAAAAAAGGATGTGTATATATAGTTTAATTGAACCCTAAACTATTTTGAAACTCTAGCTAATAGAGTCATCCCAATCGACTATGTATTATTATTTGGTAAACTTTCAAAATAGAGTCAGCCTAGGTCGACAGTGTATTATAGATGGTAAAATAAGTTTTTGGCGTAAGCAAGGGATAAAAAAAGGTAGTATAAATATAAAATAAATATATAAGTATAATAAATATATGTCATGTCTACATGTCAAATTATACTTTAAGTTATTTTGTATTTATACTTTGAGGATGTTTGAGAGTGGTTTATGACTTCTAAGATCTATAATGCAATTTATAGATTTTGGAGGTATTATTGGATTTTAGACTTAGCCACATTTTAGGGTATAATATTTTAGATGTAGCCATATTTCAAGATTCTATGATTTCAAGGAGGCATCATAGGATTATAATGGATAAAAACTATAAGTAATTTGGACAAATGGTGGGAATAATACAAATCCAAAACAATCTTGTGAAGAACCAATGGTCTACCCACCCTTTTCTCGATGCACCCTTTAAGGCATACACTTAGAGAGATTGAAACTTGATAGGTTATTATAAGATAGAAAGTGTTGTTAAATGGTAAAGTTAATAAAAATATTGTGTTTATATAGGTTTATCTTCCCCAATGACCTTTATTAAACACCTAAGTGACACCTAAGAAATCTAACTAGATTGTGTAGGTAAAACAACATATTAGGCAAAATCCTACACCAACTCAACCCCCCCCCACCCCTCTAATTGTAGCTTAGGTGGGTATAAGTATTAGGTCATTAAAATAAGGACTAATGAGGTACCCAAATACATAGTAGATAGATAATTAAGAAATCCTCATAGAAGATGTTGAAACTACCTATAGTAGATCTTTCTAAATGTCAAATGTTGATGACTAGATCCTCTACCGAAATATTGAATAAACTCAATCTGCATCAAAAAATGTTTCTTACCTTTACAAAAGGAAGAACATGATGTGTGTTTTTAAAGTCTATCCATTCCATAATGGAAGATGAAAACATCAATATGAATATCTCTGAGTATGGTCTAAAATTGAAGTGTTGTATAGGTCTAACAAGATCATGTACAAGAACTGATTGTAATGCCACTAAAGTGAACATGTCATAAGAATGGAATGAAATATTCACTAAAATAATTTCCATGTGAAGTGTGGATTATGGATCATGAATTAAATAAGGATAATCTATAAAAAGAGATGAGTCATCATTGTTATCAATAAGTCTACTCACACTATAAATTAAGATGAGATGATATTATAAATAAAAAATTTATTATGACTCTAGAAGAGTAAAATTATATATTATAACTAATGTAGATTATTTAAGAGATAACTAAGGCCTAGATGAAACTCATTCACTAGTGGTGGACTGAGAGAAGGAAGAGCATTGTCCACCTAGAAAGAATCATCACAATAAATATGAGTAGGAGTAGGAAGTACAATAATGTCTAAAGATACAATAGGAAGAGGAGGAGGATGGGTGTTAAAAATATCAACATGATCTCCGAAAAGAGTGTAAAGAGTAATCCAAATAGTGTAATGACACTTCACATTCTCCATATGATGGTATAGATCCAACAAAAAAAGTGTTAATAAGTGACCATAGACACAATCATAAGATTTAGCCTAGTCATTATATTTACAAGGGTTAATGTGTAAAATAATCTATCCATAAAGAAATGGAATGAGGTCATATTATGTGATCAAGCATTCCATGTACATCCACCATAGAGGATAGTTGGTATTTATAAGAAGATACACTAAAGTAAAATCAACTATCCTCATTTGGTATCTCTCAATTGGATATAGGTGAGTTGACATGACCACAAGTAATCAAGCACATTCAATGTGTGTAACAACCAATTTTTTAAAACAACTATGGATTATGCAACATGGTTCCAAACCTAACAAAAAGGAAACTAATTTTCACAAGCATATTTAGGTCCATAATTATGTTAGACCAAAAAAATTATTTGACTAAGGTTAAATACTCCTAATATACATTTTTAGGATGTTAATTTAACCAATAAATATGCATATTTAGGTATACCAGTTTACTTAACATACACTCGTAGACTCAAATCTATATACTTATCTTATGGCCTTCCCAATAGGACATAATACCAACTTTTAGCCTTAACCGAATGCATGTACTTGACATAATACAATTTTCACCTGGTCCATTTAAAATATGGTAATCTAATCTGAAAATAATAGTCATATATCAAGAAGTATCACAACAAGATAATGCAGAAATTATTCAATTCATAACATAAGAATTGTCATAATAAGCTAACACATTCAATGATTTACATAATTACGTGAACAACAAGACCTAAGGTTTAGGTTTATTTTCAAAATTAATAAAAGGAAATTTATTTTGACACATTTCCATAATTACATGTTGTGAGAAGGATATTTCCACAAATTCTTGATACCTACCTACGTCATCATGATTCAAGCTAGGATAATAACCCTCATGGATTTTATATTAATAAATTTCAATAGATTTAAAAACATAATATGAATTAAATAAATATACATTATTGATTATTATTATTGTTGAACATTACCATAAAAGTGGTTGTAATGTCAAACGAAATCCCATCTAATTATACATAACTAGTTAGAATTAAAAAAATTCTACTAAGAGTAATAGCTTGACCATCCCTTAATTTCATATAGCAATAACTTACTATATGTAAAGCATCCCATTCATATGGTCTAATTGTACAACATTAAGATAAATAATGAATGATTATCAATCATTCATTTAAGAATTAAACAATATATTGATGCTTCAATAAACATGTTTACACTTGCATAAAGATAGCTTAATAAATTTCATGAAGACTTACATTGCCTCGGCCTTGTTACATAAACCAAAAATCATACATATATTTACTTAATGAACTTTTATTTTTAAATTATGAATGAATAAGCCATAATACTCTTCCTTATTTACTTGAGTTTCACAACTAGGAATCCCTTGATATTTTTTTCTCTTAGTAATTTATAATTTTTTAAAAATGTCCACTAACTTATTACAATATTCGAACAAAAAAATAAACATGTATTTTTTCATCTAAATTCAATAATAATATTATTCTCATGGATTAATTTTAATACATGTAAGTCTGCATATGTAATGAAACCAAATAATAAAATAAATTATCATTATATAAAAATATTAATAAAACTTGTTATATCTAACATACACATTGTATTTTATTCTTCAACGTGATATATATCAATCTATATACCAAAAATAAAATTATGTAATGGTTCTACAAACTTTTCCTTAAACTCTTATACATAGTCAAGAGTGAGTACAAACTTAATTTCGTTATGAATTACAATATGAATGTAAAGAGAACATCATGTAAATTATTTATATAAGCTAAATTGAATAAATATAACTCTTTAAGTTAATACAAATACAATAATCATCCAAAGTACCTTATCAATCAATTGGATTAGTTTTTCATCCATTGAAGTATCATAACAAATGAATAACAGTCAAAAATAATCAACTAAATAAAATTGATTAAAATAATACTCTTAACAATAAAAAATACCAAAATTATCCTCAAATCATCAAAGAACAAATTTTTTGGGCATGTTCCATCCAATATCTAGATAAAGAGAGAGATTGGATTGTGCATACCCCCAACCTTGGAGAAAAGGTGAGTTACCACATGGAAGTTGAGATTAGCTATATTATGCAACCCAATGATCACACTAATAACTTGGTAATAATATATGATAAAATAAATTCTAACCTAAAAATTTGGTGATATTAATTGATTTAATTACCTAAACCATACCAAAAAGTGAACAAACTACTGTAGTAGTTTGGTTCAATATAGCCCATAAAAGTTTGTCCTAGGTATCAGTGCATAAAAGTCCATGATATGGTAATAGTCTATCGAAGTGTTTTGAAATATGAAATTGATTTGGATTTATAAATATTAGGCACGCTTTCATATCATATGCACCTTAGATATGTCTCATGCTAAAAATATGTACAATAATGGTACCAATGTACAAAATTCTACCACAACTATGAATATGAATTTATATATCAGTGTGATTTGAATAATTCAAAAAAATTGTATCTCTAGAGAAAATTATTTAAAATAATTCCCCCGCTATATATGGATAAATATGGAAACTAAAATAAGTACTAATGTGGAGAACATGTTACTGAAACATGCCTCCATTATAATCTAGAGATGTTAAATATTGAATAAGTGTGGAGAACATGCTTCCAAATCATGCCCCTAGTGGATATAAAAATGTAAATGTGTGGAATCCATTCCTATATTACATGCCTATACTAAATATAAAAAGTGATGTAAGTACCAAATATTTAGTAAGTGTGGAAAACATGCTTCTAAAACATGCCCCCATTGAATCTTAAAACTATGCCAAGTGTGGAGAACATGTTTCTGAAACATGCCGCCACTAATATGCCTCCTATTTGAGATTAGGGAAGAATAAAAAATATTATTTTCCTCACCTCAAAAAATATAATACAATGGTATAATCTATGAATTTAACCATGTATAATATAGAAGGAACATGTCTATGTAAATGTAACGCTGAAGTGCATAAAATATGTATGATAATGATCATGGAAACATATAGATAGTAATAGTATAAACTAAATAAAAAAATAAAGCACACACATAATAACACTCAAAATCAATCCAACATATAATGGTCGAAAGAGACTTCAAATAAGAGGAATGTTAAAATGATGTACAATCATAAGGACATGACTTAGTCAAATATCCATAAAAGCAAAAATGAATATTCAAATGTCCATATAACAATAAATTAAATGTTAAAATGTCAAATAAAGTGAAAAAAATTATAGGGAATGAAAAAAATGAGCATATTCAAATGCTTGAATGAGAAATATAATAGCAAGGAAAGAGACTCAAGGAAGTGTATACATGACAACGATGAATCTTGCACTGCACTTTTAGAAATACATGACAATGAGTGTGGTGGGAATTTCAGTATACATGCCATGTCTCAAAAATTATTAATCCAAGGCTATTATTATCCTACCATGAAACAAGAATGTATTGAACATGTTAAATTATGTTTACAATGCCAAAAGTATAATAATTTTAATCATGGACCATCACATTAGTTACAATCAATTGTTTCACCATGGCATTTTTCCTTATGGGGTTTTCTAATTGGAAAGGTAAATATAGTATCTGTTGGTGGACATAAATTAATCATCATAGATAAAAATATATATTTTTAAAAATGGGTGGAAGTAATTCCACTTGAATTTACCATAGGGGATGTCATATATGGATTTATGATGATAAATATTATTTCCCATTTTGACGTACCTCCAAATATTATATATGACAGTATATGATAATTTAATAAAAAGATAGTAAAATGATTTTTTAGTAAATACAAGATTAAGAAAAACTTGTCTACACTTTATTATCCATAGGGCAATGGCTAGGTAGAGGCAACCAATATAAAAATTATCAAAATACTTTGTAAAATAGTTGAATGATACAACATTGGTTAGCTCTAGAAGATAGTATATACTTTAAGGATAAACCAAATCAGTGTCTGCACACATAATTAGGGTAAACCTTACTCTTTTATCTATGATATAGAGAAAATTTTACTACATTTTAATACACCATTTCTATTAATAACATAATAAATTTCCTCATGTTGTAATTTATATTTATCATTTCATACAAAATGGCCTAGTATATAGGATCAATAAAGAAAATTATAAATAACATTTTACTATGAAACATTTATAGTATTGTGAGTAATAGTAATAACAACCAAGGTATTTAGTTTATTAGAATAAAAGGAAGGATATCATACATTTCTTATGGTAAAGTCTATGTGATCATCATTATATCAAAAACCATCATGGATGTTGCACTTGACATGGAATCTACATGGTGGTTATCTTTATGTGGAATAATATCAATAGAAAATATATCAAACCATTTGTTTATATGTTCAAAGATGCTCTTCTTTGGTTTGTTAATGATAGGTAAATTGATTAAAAACCAATTGGGAATCACCAAAAAATTATGTCTCTTATATGAATCTTGTACGTTATGAATAATGTGATAAACAACACCTCATATTGGGCTATATTTTTAGTGAAATAAAAGGCTAATTTTTAATAAAAAGAGATGTATTCACCCTCTTCGGTACAAAATATAATACCAACACTCACCCCTGCTATACATTTTGATACGTCAAAGAACATTGTCCATGGATTAGAAGATATATTATATGCCTCAAACTCATCTTAAAAATCTATAGTGAGTGGAAAATAATTTGTAAGGGGACCACAACCAATTGGTTAACTAAGACTTGACCTTGTATTGACTATTTGGATACAAATTTGATATCAAATTCTATATGATGCATCAACCATTTTATGATACACCTGATTAGATACATTATATTCATAAGGAACCTTAAAGGATCTTCTTTAATAGTAACATGAACCTCAATGTTGAGAAAATAACATTGTAGCTTTTGAGTAGGAAAAACTAAGGATAAACATATTTTTTCCATTTTTTTATATTGACATTTATAATTGACTAACTAGAGACTAATAGAATAGATCACATGCTCTTTAAGATTATCATCAAATTGTGCTAAGAGGACCCCAAGGGCCTCATGGGTGGATAATATGTAAATAAGTAGTGGTATATCTAGAATATAAGGCATAAGTAATGGTGGGTTTGATATAAATATGTTTTTATTTTATCAAAATTTCTTTGACACACATCATCTGAGATTAATTTTGTCTCCTTTTTTATCAAATGCATGAAAAGAATTATTTTATCATCCATGTAAGCAATGAAATGTTGAATAGCCTAAATTTGGTCATGTAAACATTGCAACTATTTTAGATTGGATGGCAGTGGCATTTATATAATGGATTTTACCTTTTTTGGATCAACACTTAATGCCACACTGAGAAATAATGTATCCTAGGATCTTTCCTAAAGATACCCTAAAGACACATTTTATTGAATTTAATCAAACATTAAACTTTTACAAGTGCTCAAATATTTTTCATAAATCAGTAACAAGGTCTTGGTGATGTTTTTATTTCTTGAGTAGATCATCAACCTAATCCTATATAATTTTGTGTATAAAATAATGGAATATATGATTCATGACCTTTTTCCTATATTGTTTAATCCAAAAGACACGACTGTATAAAAAAATGTACCCTAAGGAGTGGTAAATGTAGTCTTTTATTGATTTGTAGGGTTAATTTTTATTTGGTTATATCTCATGAATCCATACATAAAATAAAATTTCTCATATCTAATTATATCATATAAAATCATGTCCATAGTAGGTAATAGAAAATCATCTTTAGGGCAATCCTTGTTTAAATCGTAATGATTAGTGCAACATCAAAACTCACCATTGGGTTTATCAATATGGTTAATGTGAGAAACCTAGTTAGAATGTGTGATGGATCTTATAAATCTGACATCTATGAGATTTTAAATTCCATCATTTACCAATAACACCTTTTTAGGATGCATTTTTTATTTTTTTGCTTTATAGGTTTTGCATTTGGAAGAAATAATATGTTATGCATTACAACAAATGGATCAATTTCAGACATATCTAAATAATCCAAAGTAAAGAGTTTAGTAAAATCATAGAGGACCTATTGATAGGTTTTTATATCATCATCTTGCATCATTATTATAAGTAAAATTAGTCGAGGTTTTTCATTTATTTCAAACTTAAATTTGATAGTTTCTTTTTTTTTTTTAAATAGATCTTTTTATGATAAAAGGTGTGGTAGTAATAGTGTTTGACTCATCATGTTGGACTTTAGTATCATCACTCTCACCAAAGTAAGTATGAACTAAGGTTGAATGAGAAAACATATTTTTATGATAAAAAGAAGAGAGATCCTCATATGCCCCCAAGTACTCTAGTAATGATTCATCATTGGATAACTCATCAAGTGTCAAAAAAATTTGGGAGGCACCCTCATCGATTACATGATGGTTGACCAATTTGATCTTAGGTTGTAAATATATGCATAGATTCCATTTTTTCCTTTTCAAAATAAGTTATACTATGAGATATATGCTTGTGTCTTTTAGTTTTTTATAAAAATCCCAAACCTTGCCAATTTGTATTATTTGAATGAATAATGGACTAAGCTATGCATTTCTCATTTTTAGCCAACCCTTATCCCTTGTATGCATATTTTAGTAAATATAAATAACCAAAATTAGGATTAAAGGATTGTGGTGTAGTAGTATTGGGTTGTTAAACCATTTGCCAATATTTTAATGGATTAGTATCCATTATACATGTGTAAATAGATCTATGATGACTAAATTTTAATCATGCATACAACATAGAGGGAACTACATAAATCTCATGTATCTAAGTTTGTACCAAGAGAATGTTATATTTTAAATTGTTTGGCATAGCTTGGAATAAAGTGGGTAATATATGAGGACACAAAGTGATATTTAATATTATTCATCCCAATACTCATCATATAATATTATTAGTTCCCTTGATCCTCATACTATATGGTTATAAATATGAATGTCAAGTGCCAATTAAGGAGAGAAAGGATATGTTCTAAATGTTGAGACTTGAACCATTATCCAAAAAAACTAATTTTACCATTTTGTTTAAAATGCACACATGGATGTAGAGTGGAAAATAAATTTTTATAATATGTTGAGGTAGTGAATCCTATTTTGTGAAGGATATATTATTCTTGGTCCATTTGATTGAATTTAAGATAGAATCCACATATGGTGCTTTGACATTATAACGGAGTGTAGACATATACATTGCATCCAAAATGACATCATTTTAATGGGATGAATGGTTTATAATTGAGAGTAATACCAAAAGTCTAAGTTTTACAAGTGTATAATACTTAGGTGTTATATAATTCATAAATAGTGTCTACAAGCTGTAGGGTCAAATCCCAACATAACATTCATAGAAAAATATAATTCATGCCTAGGAGGAAGTCTAGGTAAATTTTCATAAAAAATAATAAAAAATCAGTCAAAAAAGGTAAATTCTAATAAACATTTTCCTTATCCAAGGATGTCTCTTACATTTTAATGACATAAATCTTATGGCCTTTATGCATAGCCTTTTTCATCTATATGGCTAAAAGTACCTTTCACACTTTAAGTTTATGAACACCTTGGATTTTAATAATTTTTCCCAAGTCATCACATAATTATTCCACTTTATTACTAAAATTCAATGTGGATTTATGTTGTTTCAACCAATCCATTCCAAAAATAACATTATAATATCCCAAATCTACTAAAAAAAGTTTATTATAGTTGAGAAAACTCCTAAGTTAAGCTCCATTTATTCGAAGCATTTCTAAATGGGCACCCTTTTACCTATACCAAATTCATCCTCCCATCTTTATCTTCAACTAATATAATTAATTTTTCATTTATTAATATGAAGAGAGACAAATCTATTAGTTTCATTAGAATTAATCAAAATTTAAACTATAAAACTAGCTAGATTGCCTCTAATTTCAATAAGGGTGACCTAAAATTCAGTATTCCAATTATCCATAGCCACATACACCCTAATATTATATGATTTCCCTTATTTTAACATAGGATATTCATTATGCTAGTGTTTATCTCCATATTCCCAACATACTATTATTATATGAGGTGATAAAGGTATAATGTTTTCCCTTATGGTTGGTAAATTTTGATTTCTCTAAGACTGATTTTTCTTGAGAGTCCTAGTTTTGGAAGAATTTTAAAACATAATTTTTTTTATTTTATCCTTGAAACTTATTAAAATTGCTACTTCTCATAGTAAATCTATATTTTAGATAAGATTTCTTAAAATTCTTGAGTGAAGGATAAATATTTGTAGCTTTAGACTATTAACTATTAAGTTTTAAATATTGTCTCACTTTCTATCAAGACCTTTATTTCTCTTCATCCCTATGAGCAGATTCAATGGCAAACAATCAATGTTTTTGGATTGATCAAATTGACATCATGCATTAATATTTACCTCAATCCAAATTTAAACTTTATTACCTTAGTTTCCTCATCATGCATATAGTTCACATGACACATCAAATTTAAGAACTTATTCTCATATTATGTCACAAAAATGTTTTCTTGTTTTAATAACTAAAAACTATTATCTTTTATTCTTTAAAATTGGCAATAAAATACTTTTTTTTTAAAAATTACTTATCAAATATATGCCATGTAAGTGTCATAGGATTATAACCCTCTAAATCATAGAGATACATCTAACATAGAGTTGTAGTTCTAACTAGATGATAATCAGCTACCTTAACATTCACATTTGAGGGCATGTTATTTAGATTGAAGTAATACTTAAAGTTAGTTAGCCATGTATCAATGACATCACCAGATTCTTCACCGAAAAACATAGGAGGTGTGAAATTTTAAGTTATTTAATGATTGGGTCCACCATTTTTAAATGCATCTCTTGTATTACTTACTCTCAAACATTCTATTCATTTATTAAGGGCAATTATTACTATGGAACACCCTCAAGATTATTCAATGTACGTTCCTAGGATTCCAACTTACTTTTCAAAGAATTCAAAGTATTTAGTATCCCTTTGAGGAATTCTAATTGATTAGAATTTGGGTTTCCTCTAAGAGTATTAAAAAAAATTCACCTATATTTCTATCAACATTATTAACATGAAATTCTTCTATTGGAAATATTGTCATTGATGTCAAAGGTCTAACATTGGTGATAAAGACCCCATTGCATTTAATGGTGTTTTTAAGATTCATATCTTGGCTAATGTGTGTTAATATTTATTTAATATTAACTAATATATTTTTGGTTGCATATAAGTATAAAGAGGGACCATGGAGAAGTCAAAGAGTCATAGGGTAAAGATAAAAGAATGGAATGCATTTTCTCATGAAGAGTCATCTTGAGGAATTCTAAGAGTCACCATGTGAATAAAAAAGAGGGTATGGCACATTTTTCATGAAGGGACACTTTTAGGATTACAAAAAGTCACCAAGATAAAGATAAAAGAGGAAAGGATGTATTTGTTTATGAAGGGTCACCATGTGACTTTTCAAATACATGGATACAAAGGGTCATGCAAGTTTGGTGCCATTTTCCATGAGGATTGAAGGGTAACAAAGGGTGAATGCCAAAGGTCATTTGTAAATATATAAATAAAAGATTGAGAATCCATTTATTAGATTCAAGAGAATGTATGGTTTATATTTGTTTTAGAGGATAAAAAAGCATGAGATATTGTAGAGTTCTATCATTTGTTGAGTAAGCAACATTAAGAGATAGTTGTGTTTTATACACAAGAGGGGTTGGTGCTCTTATGGTTTAGTGCTCAAAAATATTTGAAAGAGTTTTGTGCTCCTGTGGGTTGGTTCTCATAAATATTTTCAAGGGGTTGGTGCTCCTATAGGTTCATGCTCATAAATAGTTTTTATGTTGGTGCTCAGCAAAGGGGTTGATGCTCCTTCAAGTTAGTGCTCATATATATACTTGAAATTGTTCTCCATGGTTTTTTACACTTTGGGTTTCCACATAAAAATCTAGTCTCTCTCTCTCTCTCTCTCTCTCTCTCTCTCTCTCTCTCTCTCTCTCTCTCTCTCTCTCTCCTCTCTCTCTCTCTCTCTCTCTCTCTCTCTCTCTCTCT